>CM035110.1:25498199-25707329 GCA_020205505.1 Panax japonicus | reverse complement strand
ATGAAATGGAGGTTAGGTTTTTCAAAAGGTAGAAAACCTAATTTTTCTTAGCTTTGATTGGTGGATGTGTTGTGTGAGAAATAAGAAACTTTATTTCTAAACTCAAAAACTATGTATATACATGTTAATGAGTTTATTGTTTGGATCTACCCATAATGGGTGTTAAATGGGGGAATCAAAGGAATTGAAAAAATGATTTTTTTTCCGGAAAAGTTTAAAACTAGAAAGTATGATCTAGCTTTTGATTCTTGAAATCTATGATGTATTTGTGATTTATGTTCTTGGGATGCAGTAGATATATGTGTTAAGGAAAAACCCCTTTGGAATCTCTAAATAGGTTGAAAAATGAGCAAGTTATGGAATTTTTCCCAAACTACTCAAAGTTAAGAAAACTGTTAGAAGGACAGTTTTGTAACAGCCACTTCCGGGCTAATTTTCGGGAGCTTAACATATTCAAACATGGATTGTGATAGATAAAAACTATAGTTCGGAAAGATAGGAATCCAACAAAATTGACGGATCATTAATCGGAGTTATAGATTTCATTTTATTTAAGATTTAGTAAAGGACTCCAAAACTGTAAAATGGCAAAAAGTTTCTGTCCAGATCTGTCCAGGGGATGTTTTGGCAACTTAAATTGTGAAATAAATTCCGACCTTTAGGGAAATGAAAATATATGGTATTATGTAGCTCGTGTCCAGAAATGAGCTGATTCCGAGTTAAAACGACCAAGTTATGACCATTACAATTTTGTGATTTTCCGACGGAAATCGCTATAAACGGAGTTCTACAACTCTGATTGCCGCGAAATTTAAAATGGAGCATCACGTTAACATATTAATTTTATGCCAAGAGATGGGAATGTTTGGAGTTAAGCACGAGGCAGCTAATTTCTTAAGTTACGCATTAGAAATGATTTTGAAAAAATACTAAAGGAAGTTAGAAAATTATGAAAAAAAATTTTTTTGTGTATGAAATATGTGTATATGTGTTTGGACATAGGATAGGAAAATAATAAACTGATTTAGTATTTTTGTAAAACGGATATAGAATTCAGCTTGCTGGATTGTGTAATTGTAAATCCAGTTTACTAGATTAGAAAATCTGATGAATACAGCTTGCTGGATTGAAAAGAAGTTGACTGAATTGATGGATTGGTGAATCCGGGTTGCTGAATTAGAAATTTGGTTGCTAGATTTAGAATCCAGGTTGCTGGATTAGTATTTAACTTACTAGGTGTTAACGAATAACTTATGAAATGAAAAAGCGAGTGTTAAATCATATAAATGTGATTCTATGGCATGATTAAGCGCTTAGGAAGAGTTTAATTGAACTTAAACTCAATATTTATTCCGACTAGACCGTCGGAATGTTAAAATTGTGTCGGTTTCAACTCAAACTTAATAGTCTAACTTGATGCTAAGTCTTATGTGTTGTATAGACTGATATGGTTATGTGTTATGTGTTTAGGTTATCCTGTGTATATATATAATATTATACTGTGATGATATTATTCTAATATTAGAGATCTATTTATTAATATTAGGTCTTCGGGTAAAGCGTTATAAATTGCGTTGCGGTAATCAACGGTTCAGGCAAGTTTCTTTTTACTTAACTCTATTAAGAGTGTTTTATTCAAGCTTATGGTTAATCATTGCTGATTGCCACAAAAATTGTACTCTGTACATCTTGCATGTATAAGTCAGGTATGAAAGGCTGATCACCTTCATTACCAGTTGGTTCATAAATGTTTGTTCATGTTTAAAACTTGTTAAGTCAAAAGTTTGTTCGTGCTAATTCTCAACAATATTGATGAATTATAGCCAGCTTATTATTCATACTCTTCAATCATGATATATCCTTAAATTGTATTTAAACTTGTTGGGAAACTTTCATGCTCGCCCTTGCTATATCATGATAAACATTGCAGATAAGGCAAATGCGTTCGGATACAGGAAAAGGTTAAGGTCAAGTTCAGTTTGTGATAAAATGTGCGGCTATTTTGTAATAGTATAGTTTGATAAATGTGTTATATGTTAGAAAGTTTATGAATTGTGTTTAAGTTAAGGTTTCTCGATTTTGGGGAAATGTGTGTAAAGTTTAATGTATAAACAATTTATGTTATATCTTCCGCAATAGTTATAGAAATAGTATACCGGATCCGCGGCGATTTGGGGCTCGGATTCGGGGCTATCACATAAATCATATCTAGGGATATTATAGACATAACATGATTTATAAATCCTTTAGAATCTAGATATCCATGTTATGTAACTAGATTTTAAAAATATGTTCAAGTTTATTTTTGAAACCATCGTAGACTTGAACATGCCATTCAACACATACAAGACAACTTCAAAGCTCTATTCATATATAATCAAATCATGTTATCATGCTCACAAGGTTAGAGTTTAAATCATATAGTAGTCATGCATGTTAGTTCACTATGCTAAGGTTTTTCTTGAAAAACTTCTCTACACAAAGTCTATAACGCGGTCATGAACAAAGGAACTATGAATCACATGTTATGCTCGTTTATGTTTAAAATTAGTCATATAGACCCTTAAGCTCAAAATTTGCATAACATGAACTTTAACAAAGTTTGTTTTCAAAACTAAAGGTCCAAATCTCCATTTAAACCATATACCTTTGTTAATCATGCAAGTCTATTAAAACATGTTCTTATTGAGTTAACATATCCATATATACATCATACACATGTTTACATGCTAGCTTGAGTCATAATGTTTAACTAACATGGATCAGATTGTAAAACAGAACACTCAACTGAATTCAGTGACCGACACAGCTGTGTTGCGCCCCAATACAAATATGGCGCAGCTGCGCCGTGTCTGGTTTGAGCCAAGAACAGTCTGCTTCGGCAACTGTTTAGCCCAAACACAAAATTTACCCACAAAATTGATTCTAAACACTCATATATCAATTACAACATGCTTCTATGATCATATAACATCTATATGGACATTACCCAACCTCAATAACATAGAATTACATAAAATCAAGAATTTTGAAATTCAAGAACTCAAGAACTATATTTTGACAGAGAATAAAATTGGAAAGCAATGAATGGGATTATACCTCTGTAATTAAGAATTAGCTTGCTCTTAATGAACTCCCAAGCTCTTAGATTACTTGTATGCTTTCAACTCTTATTTAAACAACAAACACTTATACTCAAATTCTAAGAGTTTTAACAAACCAAACACAACAACATGAATTCAATAACATAGCTTCCATTTTATAAAAGACTGATGGACTGGGCATTCATTCTACACTGAGGTTAGAACCTATGGTGTAATGGAAGGAACATTGGTTAATTGGAAGTGGTACAACAACCCAGCAGTAACCACCTTTATAGCCATAATCACTGCTTATAAGTTACATAAGATATGAGATAGGTTACTGTTCATGTACTATGAGGTCACTTAATTTGGGACAAGATATAAATCTCAGTAACTTGTTATTCTAAGGCTTGGTTTGGTCCTTTTAATTCCCATAATGTAATATTAAGGTAAAATTGTTGCCATATTAAGAATTTACAGATAAATTTTATACTCACATCATACAATCCATGTATATGCAATAAAATATCGCAGTCAGATATTATTATTCGAGTAGTCCCATAATTATCTCTACCACTCATATAACCACATTATAACATTATTTAATATTAATGTTTATTCAAACATTATAATCTCCTACCCAGTTTCTAGAATACACAGATATTTAATTATTTTTGTATTACCACTACATGTGATTTCACTGTACCACTTAGTACCTTATATCATTAGTATCAATTAATTGTCACACCTCGCGTATTCTTAAGCCGTAGGTATTATATGTTACTACTGCTCACCTTTTCCATATTATCCCTAGTAATATTATTTAATGATTATACCCACATTAATTTTTTAATTGGGCTAAATATAATTTAGTTGGGTATTTTCAACCCACACAATAATTAATTAATATTAATCATTTCTTTTCAATAATTATTATGCATTCCTTTAATTAATAGAATATAATATTCCATATTCTCACTTAATTAACCATATTTACTACGGTTTAATTATTTAAACCGTATTCAAATCCATTCATGGATAACTTAATCGTCATTTAAGATTTTTATTATCCTTATGAGTCATTAATACCCATTTCTTAAACTTTAAATTCTAAAAACTAATTTCTCAGACCGGCGCAGCTGCGCTGGTCACTGGATTGGAAATGGCGCAGCTACGCCATACCAAATTTCCAGGCAGACAAGTTCTGCATCAGCAGAACTGAAACCTTACGCTTCTAAAATTCTTTACACATCATCGGTTACTATTTTCCTTAATAATTTAAGAATCACACTTCGAGTTTTAAAACTCTATCTCCCTTATTGGTTTAACCAACTAAACATCTCCTTTAATCTTCACTTCTCGCTGTGTATCAATTTACTCAATAATTCTCTAATCTCTTTAAAGGTATATCGATTCTCTTCTCTCGTCAACAACGTACATATATACAAGTCCAAACCTAACACACATCGAGTCTTTAATAGTATTCAATATAGTACACTGAGTGGTTTCCCACAAACAACCAACAAATCAGTTTTCGTCTCGTCTACGCTGTTTTCACAGTGAGTTAGATCGGTTACCAATTCGTATATACCTTCACTCTCTGAAGGAATCATTTATCCCAGCTCCTATACGTCAACCATTAAAGAGTAAGATTGCACTACCTTAGACTTGATATTCACTAGTACATATACTCAAGAAATTGGTGATTATCAAAGATATTTAATGTCACCAACTTACTACTATAAAATAATTCTATAAATTATTTAACGTCGATAGATAAATCTTATCAATCTTTATATAACTCCATCTCAACAATTTCTAACAAATATATAATAATGGTATATATTTATTAAACACAACATTACTTATTACATAGCTCATATTACCCTATGTAACACAATACCACATACTTGGTAACACATTATATATTTTTATTTGAACCCTTCAAAAGCCTTAAGAATTTTATTCACTAAATTCTTATTTTAATATTTTCTTAAAATTCGGGTTCTTACAGTATGACTTACAAATGATGGAGATAGAATTAAAGACTCTAGGGACCCACATGATGATGTCAAATATACGATTAGAATCGACTTTAATTGATAAAGTTAAAGTCGCTCAAGCTACAGACCCAGAGCTGATGAACATGAAGAAGAAAGTACAAGAAGTCGTTACTCCAAAAGCGAGAATAGACGAAGTGAGGAATGTGACGCCCCGAAAATAGGTCCACACAACCCATTCTGGGTCGCCAAATACATGGTACATAAACCAAATATAAACTTCATTAATATAATTGTCGTGCAAAATACTACAACACATGAGCTGTGAGTTTTAATGCAAATATATATAAATCTCATGGTGCCTTGACCACAACACCTTACATAAAGGTACATTCAATAATTGTTTTAGAAATTAAAATATTTGGAGAATGCTCAAGGAAACCTTCGTACGTGGGAGGCCATGCATCTAAGTTATAATAGATATCATATGACTTAAGAATCAACCTTGGTTGACCCAATAGACCTCAAAGAAAAAAATGAGAATATTACTATCATGTTCTTTCCAATGGTGAGTCTTATGATAACACGAAGTCGTATGTCATTAGACATCTTGTATGATAGTGGCAAAACACCCTTCCAAAGTTGGGTTCACCTCACCCTATTCGGTTCACCAAAATCAACGGTTAAATGATGTATAAAATAAAACACGCTTATTTAAAATTCTCGATAAAATTATTTCCATACTATTTTAGGGGAAACCTCAACAGCCATAGACCACCGTTCTATTCCTCTGTTACCCCCACTCTACCCATCTACATTCTTATTACCTGAAAGGAATTATGAAGCAAAAGGGTGAGCATAACTAGCCTAGTAAAGAATATAAAGACTAAAGATAATTAAATTTTTAATAACATTCGTCAATAATAAATTAGAGATTTAGAACATGTGGTAGATGATAAAACTTTTTAACCATAGTTACAGTGAAACGGGCAATCCATTAGAAGAGTCAAGTAGACCACAAAGTCTATTATCTTCTCCATTTTAAAAGTCCACCAATAATGTTTTATCCCTGTAACATCAATCAACAGTTCCTATCCACAATCATGTGAGTAACTCATAATCATAATTGTGGTTCTAAATTCCTCTTCGCACCCAAAACGAAGATAATTTTCATCACCTATTTTTACCTGAAATATCAAAGATCATGGTTATACCAAATCACAGTTCCTATTCATAATCATACTAATAAATTTATCTTTGAATTACGGGCCAAAGATATTCATCAACAGTTCGTGTTTTTACTAATGGCCAAAGATATTCATCAACATGTCATCTTTGCACTACATGCCAAAGATATTCAACAACAAGTCATCTTTGCACTATAGGCCAAAGATATTCAACAACAAGTCATCTTTGTACTACAGGCCAAAGATATCGATCAACAACATGTTATCTTTGCACTACAGTTCAAAGATATTCAACAACATTTCATCTTTGCACTGCAGGCCAAAAATATTCAACAACAAGTCATCTTTGAACTACAAGCCAAAGATATTCAACAACAGGTCATCTTTGCACTACAGGCCAAAGATATTAATATCTTAAGGAAATATATAATCATTTTAGAATTTATATAAACTATAATTATAACCATGTTGATCAATTCACCTTTGCACTTAAGCTAAAGATAATCAATTATAAATTCAATGGTCACGATCATACCAGTCAACAATTCATCTTTACACTCAAGTCAAAGAGAAATTTTATCACCAGGATTATAAAATTGTTATATATGATAATAAAAACAATATGATCAAAATATGTATTTAATTTCAAGAGTAAGATTCATAAATCAACGATAATTTGGTCAGAAAAAGAAACCAATTTTTTCATGAATAGTACCCTATGAATAGTAACCCGTGCATAGTACCACGTATTCATAAATAGCACTGTATACGTAAATAGTGTCGTATATATAAATAGTGTCATATACATGAATAGTGCCATATACGTGAATAGTGCCGTATACATGAATAGTACCATATACGTGAATAGTAATCCTGACATGAAAAAGATAAAGTTTCAATATAAAATTCATATCAATATTTCGATATAATGATATTAAAAGAAATAATATGATTTATAAAAAAATAACATCTCTTACCATCCCTTACCTCAAAAGACAAGTACTTCTGACAGAAATATCAGATATAATACCGAAGAAAACTTACACGGCTTATCAACTCTCAAAGTATCTAAATACTAATAAAAATATGCTCGATATTATAGAGAGAGAAAACTTCTAATTATGGTGTTATTTTCAATTCTAACCTAAGCACCCCATTTATATAAAAATGCTTAGAACACCAAAGCAAAAAATTTAATAAAATACTATTAATTTTTTTTCTTACGCACACCACATCACAATTTCAGCACTCCACAAGTGGGGCCCACCAAATTCAACAAAATCAAGAGGTAAAAAAAGACAAGTGGGTCCCACCCTATGTTTTTAATTTAAACAATATTCAGAAACTTCAATAGTTCATAATAAATAGCCATTTTATTAGAAAATATGAATCTTATGTCCATTCCATATGAAATTTATTTCTCTACAGCTTTGTAAAAGAAAGTTTTTCCAAATTCCGAATGAAAAATGATCCGAATTTACATACGGATGAAATCTCATAGCATTCCATCCTTTGAAATTTACTTACGGATCAAATCCACCGCACACTCATTTTGGCCAACAAAAATCAGTATATTTCACAAACAAGTGGGGCCCACTCAATTAGAAAAATCCTCCACCAAATATTTTACACGTTTTAATCATCAAAAATACCATTCATACCCAATTTGCACTCTTCCTCATTTTATTCATATACCGTGAATTTAGTGTAAAAATATCAAATATATGTAACTCTCATGATGCCTTGACCATAACACCTTAAAATGGTACCTTGCATAAAGGTACAGTCAATAATTGTTTTAGAAATTAAAATCTTTGGAAAATACTCAAGGAAACCTTTGTACATGGGAGACCATGCATCTAAGTTATAATAGATATCATATGACTTGCGAATCATCCTTGGTTGACCCAATAGACACCAAAGAAAAATGAGAAGATTACTATCATGTTCTTTCCATTGGTGAGTCTTTTCTTGCCATATAATTATCTCTATTGTCTCCAATTGAGAATTATATTTCAACCAAACTCCAAGATTATATAAGTAGTGCTCATAGATATAATCAGCAAGTGGATGTGGACAACCTCGTCTTATGATAACACGAAGTCGTATGTCATTAAACATCTTGTATGATAGTGGCAAAATACCCTTCAAAAGTTGGGTTCACCTCACCCTATTCGGTTCCCCAAAATCAATGGTTAAATAACGTATAAAATACGACACACTTATTTAAAACTCTTGATAAAATTATTTTTATACTATTTTAGGGGAAACCGCAACAGCTACAGACCACCGTTCTATTCCCCTGTTACCCCGGCTCGACCCAACTTCACTCTTATTACCTGAAAGGAATTGTGAAGCAAAAGGGTGAGCACAACTAGCCAAGTAAAGAATATCATGACTAAAGATAATTAAATTAACAATAGCCTTCGTCGGTAATAAATCAGAGATTTAGAACATGTGGTAGATGATAAAACTTTTTAACCATAGTTGCAGCGGAACGAGCATTCCATTAGAAGAGTCAAATATACCATAAATTCTATTATCTTCTCCATGTTAAAAGTCCACCAACAATATTTTATCCCTATAACATCAATCAACAGTTCCTGTCCACAATCATGTGAATAACTCATAATCATAATTGTGGTTCTAAATTCCTCTTCGCACTAAGAACGAAGATAATTTTCATCACCTATTTTTACTTAAAACATCAAAGATTATGGTCTTACCAAATCACAGTTCCTGTTCATAATCATACAAATAAATTCATCTTTGCACCATTGGCCAAAGATATTCATCAACAGTTCATCTTTGCACTACATGTCAAAGATATTCAATAACAGGTCATCTTTGCACTACGAGCCAATGACATTCAACAACAGGTCATCTTTACACCACATGCCAAAGATATTCAACAACAGGTCATCTTTGCACTACAGGCCAAAGATATTCAATAGCAGGTCATCTTTGCACTACAGGCCAAAGATATTCAACAACAGGTCATCTTTGTACTACATGCCAAAGATATTCAACAACATGTCATCTTTGTACTACATGCCAAAGATATTCAACAACAGGTCATTTTTGCACTACATGCCAAAGATATTTAACAACATGTCTTTTTTGCACTACATGCCAAAGATATTAATATCTCAAAGAAATATATAATCATTTCAGATTTTATATAAAAAATAATTATAACCATGTTGATCAATTCACCCTTGCACTTAAGCTAAAGATAATCAATTATAAATTCAATGGTAACGATCATACCAGTCAACAATTCATCTTTACACTTAAGTCAAAGAGAAATTTCATCACCATTATTATAAAAATGTTATATATGATAATAAAAATAATATGATCAAAACATGGATTATATTTCAAGAGTAAGATTCATAAATCAACGATAATTTGGTCAGAAAAAGAAACCAATTTTGTCATGAATAGTACCCCATGAATAGTAACTCGTGCATAGTACCCCGTATTTATAAATAGTACTGTATACGTAAATAGTGCTGTATACGTAAATAGTGACATATACATGAATAGTGCAGTATTCGTGAATAATGTCGTATACGTGAATAGTATCGTATACGTGAATAGTAACCCCGACATGAAAAAGATAAAGTTTCACAATAAAATTCATATCAATATTTTGGTATAATGATATTAAAAGAAATAATATCATTTATAAAAATAATAGCATCCCTTACCATCCTTTACCTCAAAAGACAAGTACTTATGACTGAAATATCAGATATAATGCTAAAGAAAACTGGCATGGCTTATCAACTCTCAAAGTATCTAAATACTCACAAAAGTACGCTCGATATTATAGAGAGAAAACTTCTGATTCTGGTGTGATTTTCAATTCTAACGTAAGCACCCTATTTATAGAAAAATGTTTAGAACACCAAAATAAAAAATTTAATAAAATATTCTTATGCACATCACATCATAATCTCAGCACTCCCCAAGTGGGCCCCACCAAATTCTGCAAAATCAAGAGGTAAAAAGGATAAGTGGGCCCCATCGCTTGTTTTTAATTTAAAGAATATTCAGAAACTTCAATAATTCATAATAAATAGCCATTTTATTAGAAAAATACGAACCTTATGTTCATTCCATATGAAATTTAATTCTCTACAAATTTGTAGAAGAAAGTTTTTCCAAATTTCAAATAAGAAATGACCCAAATTTACATACGGATAAAATCTCACAACATTTCATCCTTGGAAATTTACTTACGGATCAAATCTACCGCACACCCACTTTGGCCAACAAAAATCAGCATATTTCACATATAAGTGGGGCCCACTCAATTAGAAAAATCCTCCACCAAATATTTATACATTTTAATCTTCAAAAATACCATTCAGACCCAATTTGCACTCTTCTTCCTCATTTTATTCGTATATCGTTAATTTAGTATAAAAATATCATCATTATTATATTATTATATTATCACATTATATATTTATAATGTAATATAATACTATATTTTAATGAATTATTTTATCTGAAAAGATAAAATATCAATTTTCAACAATTGTCACTTTTTTAAAAATTTCTCCATTTATATTTTAATTGAATAAATATTTCCTTATCATTTTTATCAATAATTAATTATACACAAATAATATTATAGAACCACAATATTGACAATCAGGTCATTCCCAGATAAGAGAGGGCTTTCCGATAAGGATTTCTCCTTACTGGCTAGCAATTAGGTGACCAAACTTCTTTCCTAGACAGAACTTTCTTAGACATTGCTAATAATACTATCTAATAATATTATTCAAATAATATGAATTATTGATCTGATAATGAGAAATACTATACAGTGACAATTATTGAATTAACAATAATATAAAAATATTGTGTAATACTGTGTGCTACTGTGTAACAACGCGTAATACTTTACTTTACCCACCGGGTATTCCAACATGTTTAACGGTAACCGTTACGCTGTTATTATTTAAAAAACTCGTTCGTGTAATTTTCTTCATCCGACAGTTTTCCGTTATGGGGCCCACAAATGACTGCGCCGTCGTATGAATATTCTCCTACATCAAGAATATTCCACGGCCAAACGAATATTCCCTGACAACAATGAATATTTTATAACCACTTGTTTATTTTAAAAAATTTACATATATAACCCTTAACTTTAAACTTTTATTAATTTAACTATTTACTAAATAGAAAAATTGAATACTTTTATTTCATAAAATTTGGGTTCTTACAAGGAAAGCTCAAACCCTTGATTTAATTGGTCCATTTGAAATACTCGATCGAGTAGGAACTGTGGCCTATAGACTCGTCTTACCTCCAACTATGTCTCGTGTTCATTATATTTTTCATATATCTATGTTACGTAAATATGTGGAATACCCGAATCATATTATTGAATTAGAACCGGACGGGATAGTGGAAGATTTAACGTATGAAGAGCTACCTGTTAAAATCTTAGATAAAAAGGAACATATTCTACGCTCCAAGGTTATACTTCAAGTCAAGATTTTATGGAGAAACCAAGATATTGAGAAAATGACCTAGGAGTTAGAATTCAAAATGAAATCAAGGTATCCTCACCTCTTCGTCATACCAAGTACGTACCCCAATTTCGAGGGCAAAATTTCATAATAAAGGGAGGTTGTAAGACCCCAACTTTTATGAATAAAGAGTAATTTACCTCAAAATATATTTTTGAATATTATGGTGTGAATTTGATATAATGTTATATTTGTGGGTAATATTTATAAATTTTGTAAATTAAGCAAGTTGTTATAAAATATTCGATTGATTAGAGAATATTCATTTTAACAGGGAATATTTGTACGACGACGCAATCATTGGTGGACCCCACAATGGAATTATTGTCAGAATTAAAAAATGACATAAATAACTATTTATAAAAATAACGACAAATTTTTTACCGTTAACTTTTAAAATACCCGATGATAAAAGTACAGTAATACACGTGGTTGCGTAGTAGCACACGGTATTAATTATTGATGCTTACGTGAGAAGTCACTTAGTTATACTCAATTATTGCTACAATAATTGCTGCATAGTATCTCACTTTATTGATTCAATTATTGTCACAATATTTTATATTATTAAATAAATAATTAAGACGACAAAGTTATTCATGTTATTATTTACATTATTGACGATGTCTAGAAAGTTCTGTAGAGAAAAGGGGTTTGGTCACCTAATTGCGCGCCAATAGGGAGAAATCCTTATCGGAAAGCCCTCTCTTTCCTGGGAATGATCTAGTTGTAAATTTTGTGAGTTATATTATTAATGATGAATGTTATCAAAACTATGTTTTGTGAAGCCAAGTGAATTGATATAAATAGAGGGGATTTTTATGAGGCAATTGTTATTAATTTTGCTTATTATATGGACCCCCCACTTACTCATTTTTCAAAACTATCGGTAGAAAGTTATCTCAGTTTTGTTATATATATATATATATATATATATATATATATATATATATATATATGTTTGTTCACAGGGGGGTATTATCTGGTCAGGAGGGAATCATTATATATATATAATAATAATAATAAGTTTTGTTTTTTATGAAAAATAGAATATATTATATTTTATTATGCATAGTGTTTACATAGTGTCTGTATAGTGTTTGCATTGTGCTGCATAGTAAATCAGAAAATTATTTTCGGCTGAATTTTCTGCGCGCCCGTGTTATGCCACTGTGTGACTGTGAATAAAATTTCTAAATAGTATCGTGTCATTCTCCTATAAATAGGATGCTTAGTTTAGAAATGAAAATAACACCAGAATCAGAGAATTCTTCTTCTATAATATTGAGTGTATTTCTTTTGAGTTTAAGGAAGCTTTGAGTCTAGAAAATAGAGAAAGTTTTCTTCAAGAATATATCTGCTATTCCAGTCAGAAATACTCTTCTTTTGAGGTAAGGGGTATTATTTATTTCATATTCGCTTACGATATTATTTTTCGTATTCGTAAGAAATTTTATTTCGTTCAATTTTCGTAAGGAATATTATCTTTGTTTAATATTCGTAATGAATATTTTCTTCGTTTAATATTCATAAGGAATATTACTTTCATTCAACAGTTGTAAGAGATATTATTTTTGTTCAATATTCGTATGAAACAATATTTTCTTCCACACTTTTTAGTATGTAAGTAATATTATTTCATTTCAGATTTCGAATTCTATACTCATTTTGTTAAGTATTGCTTCTACACTCCTTGAAATTAGTAGAATATCCTTGAAATTTATGCTTCATCTAGTATCTTTTCACGAAAATATTATTATGAATATTTTTGATAATTTTTAACCTTTTCATACCGGGGTACTATTCACGGGGTACTATTAATGACAAAAATTGATTTCTTTTTTGTCTAAATTATTTTTGATACAATATTATACTTGAATTTTATTCCACAGAGCAGTATCATGTTGACAATTTGGACATTCTTGAACTCTGGGTAAATTGCATTTTAAATCTTTAAAATTTATCATTTTCTTTCATTTAATTAAATTATTATATCATTGTCATCATCCCTATGCTTATATTGTGATGAAATCATCTTTGGCCCGTAGTGCATAGATGGACTGTTGATTGGTATGATTATGACTATGTATCAGTATAATTAGAACCTGTAATGTTACAAATAATGTGGTAAAAGTCTTCATTGGCCCATAGTGCATTGATGGACAGTTGTTGGCTGGCATGCTCATGACCATTGGTGATAACACAAATATCCTTGGCCCATAGTAAATGGATAATTCGTGGATGTGATACTAATGAATATCCTTGGCCCGTAATGCATGGATAATTCAGTGATGTGGATTATTTATTAAGTTGAGGCTCAGCGATAAAGTTGATGATAAACTTTTAAATCATATAAGATAGTAGATATCTTCTAACGTGGCACACGTGGCAGGTCTGACGTGGTATTTAATATTATAATTTGACACGTGTCAGCTGCTGATGTGGCATCTTATGAATTTTTCCAAAAAATTTCCTGCCCAAGAATTTGAACTCACAACCTCACATTTGGAATTTTTGTCATATGTCCACTGGACCAACATAGGCCAATTATTAATATTTTGCAAGGATTAATATTTATATCAAAACATGAGATTTCTCCCATATATTCCTTTCTTCTCCTTCAAATAACTAAATGTACATGAAAGTCTTGAGATACATTCATAAATGTACATAACTAATTGTGTGATAAGTAGCAACAAGTTAAGAAGCAGCAAGTTACTAAAAATAGTAAATACCATCTAAAAATCCAACTAATCATTAACCGCAATGTTGAAGACTGAAAATGCAAAATTCATTGTAATATAAGAAGGTAAAAGAACAGTTGGCTACGAATTCTTAAACGGACATTAATAAAATATAGCATAAGTAAAAATTAAAATTCAACAATTCAAGTAAAATTGTAGCTAAATTTATGTCCTCAATGCAAAATCTTAATATACTTACGAGGAAAACAATAAAACTTAGCAGTTGAGTCATGACAACCAAACCATTCGTAATATCACCAATTCTTGTCAAATTCTAACCATTGACAGCTAAATTTGCTTGTTGCTTATAATTATTAGTACAATTATTATTATTATTATTATTATTATTATTATTATTATTATTATTATTATTATTATTAGTACTATTATTGTTATTATTATTATTATTATTATTATAATTATTATCACGCAATTGTTATTATTATTATTATTATTATTATTATTATTATTATTATTATTGTTATTGTTATTGTTATTATTATTATTATTATTATTATTATTGTTATTATTATTATTATTATTATTATTATTATTACCATTATTATTATGACTGTTATTGTGACCCCCTAAAATAGGTATACATCACCCATCTTGGGTCGCCAAATACATGGTACAAAATTCAAATACAACTTAATTATACAACTATCGTGTAACATACGACAAAACCTAAGCTGAGAATTTTAAAACGAATATTGTCTTCTAGACAATATCCATGCTCAATGGGGTCCTCATTATAATTATTATCATACTATTTCACGGAATAGTGAGGACTACTAATGCACCATCTCGGACCATCACTCCGTTCCCCGACTAGTCCCGATTATGTTCTCATTTTCTGAAGAGAACAATGAAAGCAAAAGGGTGAGCTTAACTAGCCCAGTAAGAAATATTATGATTAAGATAATACATAATAAGTTATCGTTAGCCTTCAAAAATGTTAAACTGATAGAATATAATAGACAACAAGTTTAACTGCAGCGGAACAAGCAATCCATTAGAAGAGTCAAGTAGAGCATGATATCTACTATCTCCAATGATTTAAAAAGTTTTTCATTAACTTTATAGTTGAGACTTAGCTTAATAAATAAACCATATCATCGAATCATCACTGCACTACGGGCCAAGGATATTCATGTAATCATCAATGGTCATGACTATACCGAATAATCCCTTGTCATAATCATACCAACAACTATCCATCAATGCACTACAGGCCAATGATGATTTTTTTTCACATCATTTGTAAAATTACGGGTCATGATTATACCGAATGATCCCTGGTCATAATCATACCAATCAACAGTCCATCTATGCACATAAGCCAAAGATGACTTTGATTACAATATAAGCATGAGAATGATGACAATGATATAAGAATTCAATTAAATGAAAGGAAATGATAAATTTTAAATATTTATAATTTAATTTATCCAGAATTTAATAATGTCCAAATTGTCAACATGATACTGCTTTGTGGAGTAAAATTCAAGAATAATATCCATGTATCAAAAATAATTTGGACATTATAGAAATAAATTTTTTCGGTGAATAGCACCCCGCGAATAGTACACTATGAATTATTTCGCGAATAGTACCCTGTTAATAGTACCCCGACATGAAAAGTGCCCCGGATACCCGAGTGAATAATATTTGAGTGAATAGTAACTCATGAATATTACCCCGACATGAAAAGTGCCCCGAATACCTAAGTGAATAATATTTTAGTGAATAGTAATCGGGTGAATAGTAACCCATGAATAGTAACTCGTGAATAGTACCCCGACATGAAAAGTGCCCCGAATACCCGAGTGAATAATATTTTAATGAATATTAACCAGGTGAATAGTAACTCGTGAATAGTACCCCGATGAAAATATTGATATTTAATAAGAGAGTTCATATCAATATTCCAATGAAACGATACTGGATGTAGCGCAAAACTCAAGGATATTCCACTAATTTGAAGGATTATAGAAGCAATACTCACCATAGTAAGTTTATATTTAAGAATATGAAAAGATATAACTTACGAAACTGCAAATGGATTTTCACCTGTCATATGGTACGTAATCTGCGTAGACAGGTTATTCTGACATATTAAAGGATGAATACGAAAAATAGTATTCCTCATGATTATGAAAGAAATAATATCCTTTACCTTAGTAGAAGACTGGATACTGGAATAGTGAAGTAGCAAAATACTCTTCTTCTTGCTCTCTATAGTGTCTGTCTCTATAGTTTCTCTTGTGAGTCTCAGTAAATTGGTGAGAATGAAAGAAGAATTAAGATTCTACTTATAGGATAAATGACTAAATAGTAACTAATTCACGAACGGTCCTGATTGATTTACTATTAGAACAGACAATCCATATTGATTACTATTAAAACCAGAACCGATGATCCAGAATGATTTACTTTTAAAACCACCACCGACGGTGAAGATTGATTTATTTTTAAAACCACCACCGACGGTCCAGATTGATTTACTTTTAAAACCACCACCGACGGTCTAGATTGATTTACTATTAAAACCACTATCGATGGTCCAGATTGATTTACTATTAAAATCACCATCGACGGTCCATATTAATTTACTAATAAAACCACCACTAATGGTCTAGATTGATTTAACTTATTACACTTTAGTACCCCTAAAGTTTTCCAAGTTTTTATTATTCCCCTCTAACTTTTGTAATTCACTTATCTTCAATAAACACATTCTTAATACTCTAACAATTATTCATCATTAATATAATAATTCATAATATTTAACAACCAGATCATTCCCAGGAAAGAGGGGGCTTTCCAATAAGGATTTTTCCCAATTGGCGCGCAATTAGGTGACCAAACCTCTCCTCGACAGAACTTTCTAGACATCTTCAATATTGCGACTAATAATATGAATAACTTTGTTTTCTCAATTATTTATTTAACAATATAAAATATTATGCAGATGATACTATGATAATAATTGAATCAAATAACATGAGATACTATGTAACAATTACTGTAGCAATAATTTAGTAAACTGAGTGGCTTTTTACGTAAGCATCAAGAATCAATACCGTGTGCTACTATGCAACCACGCGTATTACTGTACTTTTACCACCGAGTAGTTCAACATTTTAACAGTAAAACTTTCGCCGTTATTTTTATAAAAAGATATTTCTGTCATTTTCTAACTACGACAATACTTTCGTTGTGGAGTCCACCAATGATTGTGCCGTTGTATGAATATTCACTGCTAAAACGAATATTCTTCGACCAATCGAGTATTTCATAACAACTTGCTTACTTTGTAAAATTTTTAAATATTACCCACAACTATAACATTATATCATATCCAGACCATAATATTCAATAATATATTTTGAGAAAAATTTAATCTTTATTCATAAAAGTTGGGGTCTTACAACCACCCCTTCTTATGAAATTTTGTCCTCAAAATTAGGGTACGTGCCTGATATGTCGAAGAGGTGAGGATACCTTGATTTCATTTCGGATTCTAATTCCCAGGTCATTTCCTCAATATCATGGTTTCTCCACAAAACCTTGACTTGAGGTATAACCTTGGAGCGTAGAATATGATTCTTCTTATCCAAGATTTTAATAGGTACCTCTTCATACATTAAATATTTCTCTATCTCGTCCGGTTCTAATTCAATAATGTGGTTTGGGTCTTTCACATATTTACGTAACATAGATATGTGAAAAACGTTTTGAGCACGAGACATACTTGGCGGTAAGGTAAGTCTATAGGCCACAGTTCCTACTCGATTGAGGATTACAAATGTACCAATGAATCGAGGATTGAGCTTTCCTCTCTTTACAAATCTCGTAACTCCTTTCCATGGAAAACACGTAACAACACATGATCTCCGATATTGAATTCCACGTCCATTCGATGAAGATCAACATAACTCTTTTGCCGATCTTGTGAGGTTTTTATACATTGTCAAATCGTTTGAATCTTTTCCGTAGTCATACGTACCAACTCTGGTCCCAATAACATTGCTTCACCCACCTCGTCCCAGCATTCTGGAGAACAACACTTGCATCCATATAACAACTCAAATGGAGCCATGCCAATACTTGCTTGATAACTGTTGTTATAGGAGAATTCCACTAATGGCAAGAACTTGTCCCAACTTCCTTTGAAGTCAAGGACATAGAGTCTTAATAAATCCTCAAGAGTTTGAATAGTCCTCTCTGACTGCCCATCCGTTTGAGGATGATATGCCGAACTAAATCATAAATTCGTGCCCATAGCTTTTTGCAAACTAACCCAAAATCGTGAAGTAAATCTTGGGTCTCGATCAGAAACTATGGATACGGGCATGCCATGCAGTCTTACAATCTCATTTATGTATATACGAGCAAGACGTTCAAGTGTATAAGTTTTTCGTATAGGTATGAAATGATCAGACTTGGTTAATCTATCAACAATGACCCAAATCACATCTATGCCTTGAGAAACCTTGGGAAAACCAGTAACGAAATCCATGGTAATGTGCTTCCACTTCCATTCTAGAATTTCAAGTGGTTTCAATGGACCTTTTGGCATTTGATGTTCCGCCTTGACTCGTTGAAAAGTTAGACACTTTGAGATAAACCACGCTATCTCTCTCTTCATATTGTTCTACCAAAATGTATGTCAAAGATCACGATACATTTTGGTACTCCAAGAATGGATTACAAATGGTGTGTTGTGCGCCTCGATGACGCCCCCAAATCTGGGTATCTTCCAACCCGACAGATGGTGCTACACGGTACTACGATTCACGCATACATTTAATTGAAAAGTCTCAAAGGAACGAATATGTGATCTATATATTCAAAATAATATTAACATTCCCCGGGTTCTTTATAACCATTACTTTTGTTCTTGTCATAATATCAAATATATTACAACATTAAACCTATACTATTACATATGTATTCTACGAGTTCGTCTTCGCCTTGCCCTTATCCTTGCTGGAGCCTTCAGTCCGTTCGATCTTAGCTGCGTTTATATCGTTCAAGCAAGAGTGAGCATGACTAGCTCAGCAAGTATAACAATTCTATTTAATAATATGCTTGAACCATACAATCTATGTATTTTCAATAACTGAACAATAGTTATGAAGTACTATCGATAATTCAAAATAGCACTTCTCTTTTCTTTAAAATGTTTTACAATGACAATATTCAGTAAAACATCAATTTCGGTCCAAGACCTTAAGCATTTTATACTTTATTTGAAAAGGACATCCCGACACAAAGTCCGTAAGTCTGACATTTCATACGAGAATGTCTAGGTGATTAGCCTATAGTACTCTATGTTGATCAAAACTACATTCATTAAATGTATGTAGGTTTAAGTTGTGGCAACCTCACTTGCCTGTCGTTTGATGACAAAACATTTTAGCATACTCAGACTTCATTTGAAAACCACACCAATATAACTCGGTAAAACATTGACCATACTTTGATAGATTATAAGAAATCTAACATATCGTAAGTCTAACCGAAAGAATTGGCTTTGACTTTATCATACAACAATTCATGTGTGAGAATACATGAACCACAAATCTTGTCCAGATTGAACTGAAACAAGGGTTAAAATACTAGCCTTTAGCGTCTGCTATAGTTATAACAAGTGCACTTTAAGTCTTTAAGTCTCTACAGTAGATGATAACATCATATAACACATTAGGTCATGAATAACGTACATAGTTCCTAAAGAACCTTACCCTTCTTCTCAATCTAATTTTGTATTAGATTTGTTATTATTGGTTCCGGCTTTTCGTTATGTCGTTCTTACGTTCGCATAAAATTAACTTACTTCAACCTTAAATGATTATATTTAAGGTTTAAACATGTCTTAACAATGTGTCATTAAGTTCCTTAGTTCATTGTAAATCAATTACCATTTATGCTATACTTATAAACTTTCTTCATTGTCTAAACCCTAAGGTTGGCGTTGCGGTGCCAGCTTTACTACTGTGACCCACGCCGCGGCGCAACTACTCAGTAGGTTCTCCCCGGTTCCGGCGCTGCAGCGCCAACTTTAGTACAATGGGCTGCGCTGCGGCGCTAAACTTCAGTAGATCACAACATTCTCTCGGCCATGCTCGGCGCTACGGCGTTACCTATTTGGCCTTGGGCTGGCGTCGCAGCGCCAGCTCTGTGCACTAGAATTTTTTTACAGTTTTTTATTTTTGTGAAACTCCCGGGCTCGTAACTTCTTCATTATAAGTCCGAATTGGCTCGTTCAAGAGCCTATAGTTCACAAATCACATACTCTACGTGTTCATGCAATGATTTTATTTATTTGACTTCATTAACGAAAAATTCACCTATTAGTCCATTTTTAACGAAAACGATAAACGTTCGTGAACGTTCAACGCTCGTTTCTTCGTTCTAAGTCGGAACTCGGTTATTTTCGAGTTCGCAACTCTATAATGGAAAATAAGACTTGTCTCCATCGAAAACCAATGTTTTTGAGTTCAAACACAAAAATCTAACTTCCATTCTGAGAATTTCACGAATTCGACGTTTATCGTTCAATCGTGTAAATTCCGACAATACTTCGTTACTAACGATTTATTCATCAATCCAAATGGATTTAATTCATTAACTAGACATCTCAACCTATATATTTTCACAACTTATCTTTAAATTAGGTTATGGATTATTCCTCATAAGTTCATAACTTAACAAATTATAATTTACAAGATTTCATTCCTTATGACTTATTATTGGTTTATCAATCATACTAACTTCATATGATAATTCATCATTGTTCATCACGTATTTAGGTTTATCTTACTTATTCATGACTTATTCGGCTTAAGTCCATTGCTTATTCACTTCTTATGATTGCTTAGCATACATGACCATCACTTCTCTATCAAGCTATTATGGTAGAGTTAGAAGACTAATGGCATAGGATCATTTACCTTTGATGACTAACTTTCTTCTTCTTGGAAATCTAACAATGGAAGTTTAACTTTTAAAACTGCTTATTCTCTCTAACACTTACATTGTTTTGTAAGTAAAATTGTTTAATAATTTGAACAAGCAAATAAAGAATTGTAAGCTTGCTATTTATAGTGCTTCTAAGGTTAGGGCAAATGGGTCATTAAGACATCCACCTCCTTTACAAACCTACTTACTATTCACTTACTTAACAACTAAGTAATCTTGCTAGCCACATTAATTACTTGGCCACCACATAAAGTTCTTGGTCATCACAACACTTGGGCACCAAGATCACCCATGGGTTGCCCCATGGATCTAGCTTAACCCATTGGATCATAGCTTAACCCATTGGATCATAGCTTTGGGCTTAGTTTAATTACATAGCTTATTCTTGTAGGCTTGCATTGATTTTTTTGGGCTTCACATTAACCACCACTGGGCTTACACCTTAATGTTTATTGAACTATTCAATTGTTTACACAATCCTACTAGTCCATGTCATTTAATTAAAAACCTTATCAAATATGTTATACATATAATTCTTCTATACTAACTCGTATACTATTTCATAATATACGAAATACCATCATTCTCATATACTCATATAATACTAGTATCATACTCGTATACACTATCTCGCACAATACATACGTATCATACGATCATTACATTAGATTCTTAATACTTGATTTTCCTAACGTTCTCGAGCTAAGTCCGCATACAAAATATTGCGTTTTCCATACTTAGATTATTGTTACATAATCCATCTCACCTTGATATTATAATGTTACGTATTTCTCGGAAGTTCAAAAATAATTCCCAAGCGGAAATTGATGAATAGTATTTTTCAGAGAATTTCTCGGAAAGCTTTTATTTTCATTTTGGAAATTCAAACACTTTAATTCCTTCACGTGGTTAAAATACTATGACTTTCTGACGTTTTTAGGTTATAGAACGACATTCATCTTATTAACACATAATAATAACAAATAATATAATTTTATTCATTATTTTATTAAACAAAATTGTTTTACAAAGGATCCAAATTTCTCGGTAATTAAATTCTTCCCCCTTTTAAAGATTTTATCCCCAGAATCTCGTCTCACATTACACAAACAATTGAGGGTAATCCTTCCTTATCTTTTCTTCCAATTCTCACGTTGCTTCTTCTACATCGTGGTTCTTCCATATCACCTTCACGGAAGGTATGACTTTGTTCCGCAGAACTTGATCTTTTCTATCGATAATTTGAATTGGCGTTTCTTCGTGCGCTAAGTCCTTCGTGACATGAATAGGCTCATACTTTATTACATGCTTATAATCCGGCTTATAAGGATGCAATACCGATACGTGAAACACATTATGTATTCATTCTAAGTCTGGAGGTAAGGCTATCATATAAGCTACCTCACCTACCCGTTTTAACACTTCAAAAGGTACTATAAACCTTGGATTTAATTTTCCCTCTTATTTGGCTCCCGTCCAGTTGACACACCTATGGATTCCAGTTAAAAAATAACAACCACATGGGGAGAACTATTTGAAAATCAGAAAAGGTATATAAGATTTGTGGGAAAGCTTAATTATATTATTGTCATTCGTTTGAATATTGCATTTTCAGTCAGCTTTTATCTATTCCTCGGACCTCCCACTAGGATGCAATGGTGCGTATTTTAAAGTATCTCAATGATGCACCTGGGAGAGTTAGTCTCTCGAGATCATGGCCAATTGCATATTTATTTTTCTAATGCGGATTAGGCAGGGGGTTATCCGATAAACACTCCGTCACTGGCTATTGTGTTTTCTTTGGAGGAAATCTTGTGTCATGGAATAGTAGGAAATCTCGTTACTCAATATTTTTAGCATTTCTATCAATTTTTTGTCTCTTATAATTATACATATCACTTCTAACTTTAATTTTTTTTATTAGTGCTTACACTATATATATTTAATTTAAATATTTATATTTATATATATCTACATACTTTGTACAATTATATATTTATTAATTATAATTTTAAATTATATAATTACATTATATTAGTAATAATTAAGTCTGTAAATTACATTATTCATAAAATACATATTAAATATATAAAATTAAACGAGTATCGTACCCAAACTCAATAAAATTAAATACGAGCATGCAAAACCCGACTCAAAATAAGAAAATAAATTTTTCACTTTTTTTGTGATAATAGTAATAATAATAATAATAATATCACATAAAATTATCATATATTGTTTACATATTGTATAGATAGAACCCATATATTTGTTATCTATATAATAAAACATCTATATAATAAAACCGAACGTATTTTGAATCTTTCATTTGACAAAGCACAAAGATGGTTCAAATTCATTCTAACTTAATCTAAAGGCTCATATTTATTTCCGCCCAAATCAAATTCACCTCTACACCCTACCCTCTCTCATTTTCACACACAAAATCTTTTGCTCTCCTCTCTTCTTCACACACAAACAAATAATAATAATAATAATACTAATAATAATTATAATTATAATAATAGTAATAGTAATAATAATAATAATAATAATAGTAATCTATATAATAAAGATTCAGATTCATTTTAATTGAATTGGGCGGAAAAGCACAAATACAGTTTAGTTTCATTCTAATTTTAATTCAAAGTAATAATAATTATGATATAATTATTATTATAATAATAATTATTATAATTATAATACTACTACTACTAGTACTACTACTAATAACAACAACAACAACAATAATAATAACTATTATTATAATAATAATAAGTACAACAATAATAATTATAATTATAATAATAAAATAATAATAATAATAATAGTAATAAATTAATAATAATTATAATAATAATAATAATTATAATAATAATAATACTAGTAATAGTAATAATAATAATAACAATAATAACAATAACAATAATAATAATTATTATTATTATTATTATTATTATTATTGTGGTGGTGTGGTGAATTATAATAATTATTATTGATGATTATATGTTTTGTGAATAAATTTATATTAAATTATGATAATTATTATGTCTGATCGTAAGTTATTTTAAATTAAAAAAAATATTTAAGTAATATAGTGTTTTTTAATTTTAATTTATTTTTTCCGTTAACCTTCAGGCACGGCTAATTTAAATAGCCGGCATAGTGCCCACCGGATACAGTATATTTACGATATTTGATATTTTATGCGACAGTAACATTATTATTATTTCTGTCCCTCACAATTTTCAGCTCACTCCGTAACATAGCCTCCATCGTAAACCCTAGCTCTTCCTCAACACCTGAAATCGGAAAGGTGACTATACATCTATTCTTCATTTTTGCACTCTTTCTTCTTTTGATTATGTGTTATAGGGTTTTCAATCATCAAATATTTAGCAGATTGAATGTTAGTGTAGCTAAATTATTTCAAAATTAGACGGACGATTTGGTTTTTGACTTTTGAATCAGGGATTTTTAATCTACATTTGTTATTGAAGTTTACATTTTTAGATTGATTTATTATATGTTTTACATGTTCAATTAATTGATTTAGCTGCTTCTTTCGTGCAGTTCGTTGTGATTTTTGATTTGTTAGACTTATCTTGTACGAGAAAATGGCATCCCGATTTTGGACCCAGGTTTGTGTGAGATTTGATACCCAGTTTAGCTGTTGATTCCAAGATCAATTATCAAACTACCCTCCTGCTTCTAGTGCTCAATTTTTGTTTTTATTTATATTTTTTTGAATGTGATTTATGTTTAATTTTCTAATGAATCAATGACAGGGAGATAGTGAATCCGAGGAGGAGGAGGAGAGTGATTATGAGCAGGATGATAATACTGCCGGAGTGGGTGAGTCAACCGCGGGTAGCAGATATCTCCAGGATAATGCAAGCGACAGTGATGATTCGGATGGGCAGAAGCGCGTGGTTAAATCTGCCAAGGACAAGCGCTTTGAGGAGATGGCGTCAACTGTTGATCAGATGAAGAACGGAATGAAGATTAATGATTGGGTCAGTCTGCAAGAGAGCTATGATAAGATTAATAAGCAGCTTGAGAAGGTCATGAGGGTCACAGAATCAGAGAAGGTTCCCAATCTTTACATTAAGGCTCTTGTTATGTTGGAGGACTTCTTGAATCAGGCCATGGCGAATAAGGAGGCCAAGAAGAAAATGAGTAGCAGTAATGCTAAGGCCTTGAATTCAATGAAACAGAAACTGAAGAAAAACAACAGGCAGTATGAGGAGTTAATTAATAAGTGCAGGGAGAATCCTGAGAGTGAGGAGGAAGCTGATGCAGATGAGGAGACGGATGAGGATGAGGACGAGGATTTGGAGTTTGAGGAGGACCCATCAAAGATTGCAGTTGGAGCAGATTCAGGAGAGGATGATGAGGACGAAGAAGATGAAGATGCAGCTGATACTGGTAGTGGTTGGGAGAAGAAAATGAGCAAGAAAGATAAGCTTATGGACAAGCAATTCAAGGATCCGAGTCAGATCACGTGGGATACAGTGAATAAAAAGTTCAAAGAGATTGTTGCTGCACGTGGCAAGAAGGGGACAGGAAGAATTGAGCTTATCGAACAGCTTACGTTCTTGACCAGGGTGGCTAAGACTCCTGCTCAAAAGCTTGAGATTCTTTTCAGTGTTGTCTCTGCGCAATTTGATGTTAATCCAAGTCTCAGTGGACACATGCCCATAAATGTGTGGAAGAAATGTGTGCAGAATATGCTTGTTATACTTGACATTCTTGCCCAGTATCCAGACATTCTTGTTGATGACACAGTAGAGCCAGATGAGAACGAAACCCAGAAAGGACCAGACTTTAAGGGGACAATCCGGATTTGGGGAAACTTGGCAGCATACCTTGAAAAAATTGATGTTGAGTTCTTCAAGAGCTTGCAGATCATTGATCCTCACACTCGTGAATATGTTGAAAGGCTCAGAGATGAACCCATGTTTTTTGTTCTTGCTCAAAATGTACAGGAATATTTAGAACGGGTTGGGGATTATAAGGCTGCAGCAAAGGTAGCCTTAAGAAGGGTTGAACTCGTTTATTATAAACCACAGGAAGTATATGGTGCTATGAAGAAATTGGCTGAGCAAACTGAATACGGAGAGAATGCAGTATCTGGTTTGGAATCCAAAATTGTTGAGGAAACTAGGGGCCCAACTGCATTTATTGTAACTCCAGAGCTTGTGCCTCGGAAACCCACATTTTCGGAGAGTAGTAGGACACTGATGGATATTCTAGTATCCCTCATATACAAGTATGGTGATGAGCGAACTAAGGCCCGTGCAATGCTTTGTGACATTTATCATCATGCTATAATGGACGAATTCTCAACCTCCCGTGACTTGTTGCTAATGAGTCACTTACAGGATAGTATACAGCACATGGACATCTCAACCCAAATCCTTTTTAACAGGGCAATGGCACAGCTCGGCCTATGCGCATTTAGGGTGGGACTTATTGCTGAAGGGCACGGTTGCCTATCTGAACTATATTCAGGTGGGAGGGTGAAAGAGTTACTGGCACAGGGTGTCTCTCAAAGCCGGTATCATGAGAAGACTCCAGAACAGGTACTTTTTTGGTGCAAACTTATGCATATAATACTTTGAACTTTCATCCTTTCCAGCTGTCTTCTCCTGTTATGTTATTTTGCTGTTACATTTCTCAAATGAAATTATGCCCAACTCCGGCTTAATAATTTTTTTATTAATAATGTGATAGCTGGGAGTATGTCAGGATGTCTCTTCTTAGCGGGAGTCATAAGGCAACATTATAGTTTTTGAGAGTCGGATGATTATATTTTTTGAAGATATCTATTAATGGATGTATGAATTTTCTGTGGTCATTATCATAGTTGTTCTCATCTTCTTCTGTTTCCCTTTTTGTGGATGAATATGTTCTTCGGGAATGTTTGTGTTACTGATATTCTGTTTGAAGAAGCTTCTAGCCATTGCGAATAAATGAAAATGTACGAATGCTTACTACAGTAAGTTGAGGGAAGCTATAATGACTGTTAGCAGGTGCATTTAGTGAGATATTCAAGGCATATGAACCTCAAAACATTTTACTGATGGTAAGTATCCTGTATATTTCTCAAGAAATAGACTGACACTAATATTAATCAAAAAATGTAAATGGGCATATGATTGGAATAGAGCTTGTCAATAAGTCCTGTTCTTTAATTAGTTTTATGACAATTAATTAGCTTTACTAGTATAGGAGTAAAGGCATGAATTATGGCATATAACGAGTCTAATTTATGTTGCATGCAATGAGTTAAATGTTTTTTTTGCATCTTTCTTTGTCCTAAAAATCCCAAATAAAGTGGACAGCTAGCACTCTTTTTGTGATATTTGATCTCATTATTTTGTACCTAAACAAGTGTGTTATGTCATCTTTCCTGATAGTAATAGATGCAAAGATCCTTGTTTTAATTTGTGAACTGCAATTCTTTCAGAGGGCACAACTCTACAAGTTATCCTTTCACTTAGTCACATTATCTCTAAACTTCCTATTGGCAGTCTAACTTGACCTAATAATAATTTTAACAATACTGAATGGAAAGACCTTAAATCTCGGGTTTTAGATACGGACATGGTTCGAAATTGCGTTCGAGGCGCACCTCATGGCGAGGCTTACGCGATGTAGGGAAAATAAGAAGCTCGCGACTCATTTGGCTGAGGCTTACACCTTAGTGTGTTACGCCTTAAGGCGTAATGAAGCTTACGCTTTAATTTGATTTAAAAAAACCCTAAGTCTGCTCGTACCATCACTTAGCCGATCGACAGTTGCGACTTTACTTCTTCACTTCTCTTCTTGTTTGATAGCTCGAGACTCGATCGACAGCCGATAGGCAGTTCTCACGTGAGTTACGTCTTCTTCTTGAACAGTATCTTTAGTTTCTCTCTTTTTTTTAGTCACTTCACACTTGCAATTTTTAATGATCTGCAACATCTTTTTTTTATTAAAATTATATATATAATAATATAACAATCATATGTATATATATACAGTAATAACATTACAATTAATTAAATTTCAATTAATAGTATATGTATGTATAACAGTATGTATATGTATATATGTATTAATTAAATTTCAGTGATCTTAGGCAATTTTATTATGGGAAAATTTCAGTGTCATGTAATAAGTATTAACAATATATTTTATTTTATTACAGTGAATAGTTTATTATGGGTAAGAAAGATCCAGCTTGGAAATATAGCACCGAAGCTCCTGGAGTTAATAAATCTCATTTATATGTGCAATGCAATTTTTATAAGAAAATTTGTAAAGGAGGGACTTTTAGGTCTTCAAATCGAGGCTTCCGCCTCGCTCCATCTCGAAGCTTATGCCTCGTCTCGTCCGGAGAAAAACGATTCGTACCACTTTTAGCTTTTTCGAACATTGGATACGGGATATGATATTGGGAGTATTTTAACCCGTTCTACCTTAGTGAATATTTTCAGGTGTCGGTGCTGCAATGTCACAGAACATCACATCACCTTCAAAGGCATCTTCACACCCCAAATTATCTAAAGATTAATTATTGTTGCTTGTAAAGTTGCAATACTGAAAACAAGTTGATGCTTTAAGAAATTGGGAAATTTATTGATACAAAATGGTAACTGTGTGAAGAAGCCTAGATGTAAGAAATAGCTGAAGTTGTTGAATTTGTTGTTTAGTGAGGATGTATTTATTTTTTACGAAGGTTAAATAGATATTTGTGTACCTCGTGCTTTTGTGGTTGAACATAAATATAGTGGATGCATTGATTCTCTTTCTCTTGAAGAGTTTCTATACATGTTTTTGAAATGACGTGCATTGTTTTTTTGGTTATTTGTTTTATTCTTTTGAATAATAGAACACATGTACATGGGCTGAGTTGGTTTTTGATTTACTGTGTTGTCTTCTTTTTACTGTATACTCGGTGTTTTCATGGGTTACACCCCAATTTTGGAGCTTCAAGTGAAAGTTTGATCACTCAAAGAAATGTTGGGTATTGCATGAGAAGAGTGCATTGCAGAATGGTCAAATGTTGCGGAAATTATATCTTAGCGAACCAATAAGTTTTTGTCTATTAGTCCAACATAACTCTTCAGTTTACCAATTTTTCAAAATCAGACTCGGACCTACCGGTTGACCGGTTAAACATACCACTAAATATTGGTGGGTCGACGGACTGGTCTAACCGACGAACCTTGTCGAGTCACAGTTTCCTTTTGTTCGTAGCTCTCCACCATCTCCGTCTCTTTCAAGTCTCACATGCGATGTTCACCAGTCCTAACTGAATATGTGGATGAATATGTTCTTCGGGAATGTTTGTGTTACTGATATTCTGTTTGAACAAGCTTCTGGCCATTGCGAATAAATGAAAATGTACGAATGCTTACTACAGTAAGTTGAGGGAAGCTATAATGACTGTTAGCAGGTGCATTTAGTGAGATATTCAAGGCATATGAACCTCAAAACATTTTACTGATGGTAAGTATCCTGTATATTTCTCAAGAAATAGACCGAAACTAATATTAATCCAAAATTGTAAATGGGCATATGGTTGGAATAGAGCTTGTCAATATGTCTTGTTCTTTAATTAGTTTTATGACAATTAATTAGCTTTACTAGTTGGTCTATAGGAGTAAAGGCATGAATTATGGCATATAACGAGTCTAATTTATGTTGCATGCAATGAGTTAAATATTTTTTTGCATCTTTCTTTGTCCTAAAAGTCCCAAACAAAGTGGACAGCTGGCGCTCTTTTTGTGATATTTGATCTCATTATTTTGTACCTAAACAAGTGTGTTATGTCATCTTTCCTGATAGTAATAGATGCAAAGATCCTTGTTTTAATTTGTGAACTGGAATTCTTTCAGAGGGCACACCTCTACAAGATAACCTTCACATAGTCACATTATCTCTAAACTTCCTATTGCCAGTCTAACTTGACCTAATAATAATTTTAACAATGCTGAATGGAAAGACCTTAAATCTCGGGTTTGCTCTCTCACTCTCACTCTCACTCTCACTCCACCATCTCCGTCTCTCTCAAGTCTCACATGCGATGTTCACCAGTCCTAACCAATTAAAGCTTTTTCTTTGCATTGCTTACATGGAAGATAGATTACAACAAAGGGTAGCTACCAAAGAACATAGATGAGGGATACATTTAACTACAACATTTTTCATAGAATTCTAATCGAGTAAAAGCGTATTGCAACACGAAAATTTTGATGAAAGAAGCAAATTTAGATTCATAGATAGAACGTAAATCAGAGAGAAGTAAATGAGGGGGGAAGAAAGAAATGGTATATATGTAATTAGCTTTAAGTGGTTTCGAAATTTGTGGAGCCTGTGGTTTTGGGTGTGAGAATTTATGTGGTATCATGAGATATAGATAGAGAGTCAAATGAGTCTGAGAGAGAGAGTCAATGAGTCTACCATATTTTCTTTGGCAACAGATGGAAAATAGCTTAGTCCAGTGAATCTTTACATTTGACAGCGTCTTTTCTAATATACTGTTTGAATTTTATCAATTTTGTAATATACATTTTCATGTTATGTTTCTTAATCTCCTAAAATATTACTTTATGTTTCAACACCTTGCAAGCATTATTGTACACGACATAATATTGAGATGCATGAATATGAACTATTGCATAAATTATTGTTTATTTCTAAATTGTAGACTAGTATAAATTATTTTATTTTATTTTTGCATATGTAATATATATTACATTAAATTTATAATAATTATTAATGTCTTTAACTATTTATTACGTAATGTTGATGTCAGGGGATTCAATAACAGTTCGACCATGGGTTGAACCAGTGACCCATCCCGATTACTTTTCCGGTTCGATGTCAGGTCCAAGTTTGAAAACATTGGTTTTTACCCAATATTATGACACTTAATTGTTATAGCAGTAGGTTAAATTGGAAGAGTTTACCTTGGAAGTTAAAGTACCAGTAGTTTAGTAACTAGCTGCAGTGCTTTGTTTGTTTCAACGAAAAATATGAAGAACTCCAACCATGAAGTCATGAACACACTGAGTATACAGTGAAAGAAGACAGCACAGCTTATAGAAAATACTCTAATCTACCGACACTTTCTACTATTAGCCGATAGACTTCGCTCTTTCGACCAGACATTCTCTAGGTGTAATGAGAAAGTGTAATGGGAGATAATTTCAAAACTGATAAAGTGGACTATTTTTTTTTCTGGTTAAAAGAAAAGAAAAAAGAGTACAAGTTGCACATCACATATCATTGGTGTAGTGTTATTCTTTTGAGGACCTTTATACTCTGTATCTACTCATCAATGAAAAGGTTTTTGATAGTTTGAGAAACTCAAATCTTTTTCTGTTTGCATTCTACCCAGCAAATTAGCATGCTTTGTCAGTCCTGGTGCACGTGTATATCAATAGTTGACAATGCTGGAGTGCTTGTCTATCAAGTCCGTGGTGGGTTCAGGGCCGTCTCTTTGAATCATTTTTGCTGACATATACCATGTGTTTCAGTAGAAGTATAACCAGTTGTATTTCTGCAGATGTTATATTCTTCCATATTGTCCTCAGTTGATTATTTCTAGTCAATTCTAGCTTTTAATATATTTGTCATTAATTTTCTGTCAGGAACGAATGGAGAGGAGGCGTCAAATGCCTTACCACATGCACATAAATCTTGAGCTTCTGGAGGCTGTACATTTGATATGTGCCATGTTGCTGGAGGTACCCAATATGGCAGCCAATAGTCACGATGCAAAGCGCAAATTCATTAGTAAGACGCTTCGACGGTTGCTTGAGTTGAATGATAGGCAAACATTCACTGGTCCCCCTGAAAATGTTAGGGACCATGTATTGGCAGCCACCAGGGCTCTTAGCAAAGGTGACTTTCAGAAGGCCTTCGATGTTGTCAAGTCCCTTGATGTCTGGAGGCTGCTCAGAGACCGAGAGAATGTTCTTGAGATGCTGAAGGCCAAGATAAAAGAAGAGGCTCTGAGGACCTACCTTTTCACCTATTCGGCGTCATATGATTCTATGAGCTTGGACAACCTTGCCAGTATGTTTGATCTTTCAGATGCCCAGACACACAGCATTGTGAGCAAAATGATGATCACCGAGGAGCTCCATGCAAGTTTGGACCAACCATCCCGGTGCATCGTATTTCATGATGTTGAGCACACAAGGTTGCAGGCTCTGGCATTCGACTTGACGGAGAAGCTATCAGTTCTTGCAGAAAGCAACGAGAGAGCAGTAGAGGCAAGGATAGGTGGAGGTGGACTTGACCCCCTGCCTATGAGGCGCAGGGATGGCCAGGACTACGCTGCCGCTGCTGCTTCTGCTGGCGGAGGCAAGTGGCAAGACAACCAGACTTTCTCACAGGGAAGACAAGGCAATACTGGTGGGCGATCAGGATACGGCGGCGGGAGACCTTTTGTTCCTGGCCAGAATTCCGGAGGCGGCTACTCAAGGGATCGGGCTGGTCAGTCACGAGGAGCAGGAGGGTATTCTTCGGGTTACCAGAGCACTCGATATCAAGATGCTGCTTATGGAGGGCCAGGTAGAAGTTATCAGAATAGTTCAGCAAGGGGAGGCCAGATGGATGGTTCAACCCGAATGGTCAATCTTAATAGAGGTGTTCGGATTTAGTAAACGAGAGCCAAGGAGAAGAGAAACACGACCATTTTGAGCGCTTCCTGAATCAGAAAACTATTTATCAACATTAGTATTTATTTTTTGTATGTTGGATATCTGTTATGAGATTTTGATTGCTGTGAACGACATTGCTTGCGACATTTCTGTTTTTCCGACGTAATAATCTTATGCTGTTGGACCATCTTTATTTTGAAATTTTGGCCGCGTAATCTTATCGTAGGTGATTCCTTCAATGTTATGTTATATTTGGAGTTGACTGCATATTTTTTTGCTGCATTTGACCAAGTTGAAAGATCCAGAACATAAGTATTTTTATGTCTACTGTGCTGAAGAAGTAAATGACTAGTATGGAACAACTTATATAGAATCTATCATAATTTCTGAAGAAATCTATTTCCTTTGCCTTGGGAGAGACGACAGAAAAGAAAAAGAAAATTATTTGATCTTATTTTAGGACAGTCGATCACAATAGATGTATTTTAACAAGAGATGTATTAAACTAATGTAATTGTGCGCCTTCTTTTGAGGCTATATGAGACACTAGGGGGTGTTTGATAAAAATTGAATGAATCTGAATCTAAATAAAAAAAGTTATTTGTTAATTGATTCGTTTGAAATAATTGAATAGCAATATTTCCCATTTTAACCTTCTGAATTGTTTAAAAAATACTTTTGACACTTTAAGATAAAAATTGACAACCAAAATTAATAATAATAAAAAACCTTTTTATATCATATTTTTATCAATACAAATCCATAAACAAGAAGGGTAATTAATTTAATTCAAAAACATACATATATTATATAATTATACAATATTAATACTTTGACCACTTTTAAAGGATACTACTTGCACAAAACTACTGCTCAAAAGCCGCACCACCAAAATTCATTTACACAAAATCTGATTGTGGAGATATAGAGAGAGATCAAAAAAGAAATTCTTGCTTCGGATCGAAAACGGAAAAGAACTACGACTGTTCAAGACTTTTTCTACTACTGCTTCGGATCAGAACTATTCCAGTCAGTCTTTTTCTCTCTTACACAATTTCGTTTTTGTGTTTTATATGGGTTTGTTTTTGATGGATGTATTAGTTTATTGACTATGATAATCGGATTAATGGTTTTGGTGGAGTTTTAATGGATTAGAATGTGTTCAAATTCTATACAGCTTTGAGGGGGTTGAGCTTAATCACAATATTGTTGGTTTTCTGAGTTGTGGGTTTGGGGGTAACATCCGTAAAAATCCATTCGGACGACTAGCTTATTTATTCAGTCAAAAAATTGTGGCTTATTCGGTCAAAAGAAATTGGACTATTCAGATCTTAAAAAATGATAATCAAATAGTCTGAATGACTGAATCGCTCAGATTCAGTGCCGTTCAACCTTATTCAGACCAAAACAAACATGCCTTTTGATAAGTAGGTTTTATACCTACTTATTCGGTATCTTTTACTTGAATTAGTTGTTTTTATTCATGTGTCTTAGTTACTTTTCATGCATTTTGTGTTCGTTTTGTAGGTTATACGTTTGGGAGCGGTGTGAGCGATTATTGGTAAGGAAAAGCACGGAAAATGCAAACAAAAGCAAGCCGAACGTCGTTTATGCTTTTATGTTCAATTCATGTTCTTGGCTTGGAGCTTGGACTATATTGTAGAGCGTTTTCTTAGCTTTCCGGAACATCTTGAATCATTCAAATCGGAGTTCGGATGAAAGAGTTATGACATTTCTACCAACGGACGTTGAACTTCACTGTTTTGGGTGGTGATTTTCATAGCAGTCACTTCCAGTCCAATTTCGACAATCATACGTTCGTTATTTCTCAAATCTCAAAGAATAAAAGTTGTAGATCTCGTCGATAGCTTCGATTTGATATGTCGCGAGCCTCGTAACTCCTCTCGGTTTAGAAGTTATGGCAGTTTTAGCAGAGGAGGTTCCAGCAGAAAAAGTAATTCGCAGATTGGTGCCCAGCCGGGGCTGGGCTTTTTTGTGCCTTAGGACCCAGCCGGGGCTGGGTACCTGGGAGCTTTAGCAGATTGCTATCCAGCTGGGGCTGGGCTTTTGCAAAGGAAATACCCAGCCGGGGCTGGGTATACGCGAAAATGAGCGGATTTTGTCCGAATTTGAGTCCGAAAAGGATTGTTTCAAGTTGTTTGATTCAAGGACTTCCAAGAGGACTTAAATACATGTACAAAGACTTATAAAAGGAGGGGAATAACATAGATTAGGAGGGATGAAGGGATTATTAGGAGATTAGAGAGAATTCTATTAAATTAGATTAGAGTAAATTAGAGAAAAACACTAGTTTTTATGAGATTTGGAGATTGATGCAACTTGGAGACCATTGAAGATTCAAAGTAGGAGCAAGGAGGGAGCGTTAAATCTACAGACAATAGATTCTATCTTCTTTTCTTCTTCTATCTTTATCTTTTAATATGTATTCAATTGTGGATTCTTAGTTTTAATTCAATAATCATAAACTAATTCTTTGTTTGAGATTACAATGGATCTTATTGTGTAGTTTATTTTAATATGTTTCGTTATCAATTATTATGTTCTATTTAGAGGATTGTCTATTGTGATTTGGACTTAATTGTTTAATTGCTTGGCCATCAATTACCGTGATAATCTATATGAACTCGAGAGATGAAGTATAGATTTAGATCTAATCATAATAGCATGTGTTCAGGATTTTGTTAGTAGCTTAAACTTGATGAGTGTTAAGGTAGAGATATGCTTGACGCCATATGTAATCTTATAGAGAACTTGTTCTTAAACCTTCTTCAATTGTAATTCACATAGAGATATAGTGGGTTAGTTGATTAAGGTGTTTAACAGATTTCTATCTTAATTGTGGATTGACGTTAATACGGTATTAGTGCATCGAGAGGTGGTTAATACTACTTTCGTGTTTTTGATTAACAATTCGGGATAGAGAATAATTGATGAGAAGTGTGTTAACCTAAATGAAGCAATAAGTGAAGTTGTGATCTTAAATCTCCATAATCTGATTTTTAATTAGTGGTAATTAGAATTAGTTTAGTTAAATATTTTAATTTAATTTATAACATTAAATTCATTCGTTTAAATAAGATTGAGTTGGTTACGGGTTAGTACTTGGTGATTTTTATTAAATAATTCTCTGTGGGAACGATACTCAACTTATCACTTTATTACTTGTTGACCACGTATACTTGCGTGTTGTGCGTAACTAGATTTTACCCAACAAGTTTTTGGCGCCGTTGCCGGGGAATTAGTTTAATACAGTTTTACCAATATTAGCTTCAATCAAATTTGTCTTAATTTAAACATTTTTATTCTTATTTTTAATTCTCTTCCTATATTTCTCTCTTTTCAGGTACCATGTATGATTTTGCGTATCAATGGCCATACACGAACATGACTCAACCAAAAGAAACAAAGATTGACAGACTCGCGACACTTTCCGCAATGTCAGCACAAATTAAAGAACTTTCGAGGAAGTTGGACGTTATCGCAGCCCAACAGAGTCGAAAGATGACAATCATGTGTGACTATTGTGCTGGCAAACATCCGAGTCATCAATGCACCGTTAGTTTTGGGCGGCGAAAACAAGGTGGTGTATACCTCAACCAGTATGCATATGATAATTACCATCAAGTTTGGGGGTATCACCCGGATTCTTCATGGAGCTACAACTATCAGGACCAATACTCTGCTCCAAATCCAACATATCCATCAAATTTCTCAAATCCATCTCCAATTCAACAAGAAGACAATTCAGATTTCAAGGAATTCATGTTAAGGACTATAGCAGAAAAAGAAGAGATGATAATGAGTCAGGAGTTATCAACCCAAAATTTTAATAATCGAATGGAACAACTCCTCACTGCCTCAACCAATGGTCCTCAATACATGGCTTCCGAGACTGAAAAAGAAAAGTCAAGGTTGGAGGAATTGGTGTCCAAGTTCATAGCATCAAATGAGGAGAGAATGAGTAATCAAGCGAGGTCAATTCAAAATCTTGCGGATCAGATAGAGCAAATGACCAAAGCCGTAAGCAACCTTCCTCCAAACACTTGGTTTTATGACATGGATGACGAAATTGACGAAGAACCTGAACCAAATCTACAACTAGATGAGCCTCGAGATGTTGAAAAAGAGGAGACAAGTAGGGATAATGACAACAAGGTCGGTGAAGAACTAATTTTGAGAACCAACGATGATGAGCCGATATTATTTATGCCTCAAGTGACTTTTCCTCCACAGTTCAAGAATCTGGTTAGATTTGCAAAACCTTGTCCAATTGGTAGTCATGTCATTGGCAATACTCCATGTGACGTAAAATCGAGTACAACTTCGAAGCCATGGTGCGATGAGTTGGAGAAGATAGAAGAAGAGATTGTTGTGTCTGACAAGCCTCAATGCCAGAATATATTCGCAGACACAATGGAGAAAACGCCTAGATGTTGGACGTTCTTCAATCTAATCTTATATAAACAAAGCATGTTAGGTGACTTTAACTTGATGGCTATCACAAATGGGAACCTACCAAAAGCTATATTATTTCCGATGGATGGAGGGTTTCTCAACTTTCGAAGAGGAATTGGATAGCATTGACCAGAAAAAGTCAGGCTGAAAGACTATAAATCAAGCGCTGACTGGGAGGCAACCCAGGAATTTTTTTATATTTATATGCTTTACTAGTTTATTTAGTAGATAGGAATTAAGTTGCTTATTAAGTTCTCTTATAATCTAATCCATGTCGTCTCTCTTCATTGCAGGTATTGGAGGTCCAATGGATAGCAAAATGATCGTCGCCGCCATCGCCACCATCAACTCACGCTTAGCTGATTACAGGGAAGTTCTCTTCTATTTATCGTTATATTCTTACAATGAGGACATTGTAATTGCTAAGTTTGGGGGAGTTTTGTTTAATTCATTATCGCATGTTTAGTTTATGTTATGTTATTTTGCATATGTTGTTAATTTAGTTTAGGGTTATTATAAAAAAAAATCAAAAAAAAAATCAAAAATTTCAAAAATAATAGTTAGTTACTATGTTCATCTTGCATGAGTCCAGCTGTTTGATAGTTACAATTTATTTTGGCCAATGATGAGATTGGGATCGAGTAGACAAGTAGCGTACTGACTATTAGAGCTTTGATGTGATTTCTTGTTATGAATTGATTTTTTTTCTGTTTGAAACTGGTATAATAAGGATAGCACAATAAAAACAACTTGTTGATTGATTGAGTTTAAATTGATACATAATAGGACTCTAAAGGATAATGCTAGTTTGAATGAAAGAATGAGAAGAATATGTAGTGATGACTAAAGTTCGATAAAAACTTAAGTTCGGGAAAAAAAAATTGGAATATATAAGCTTCAAAAAAAAAAGAAAAAAAATGAAAAAAAATATACCGTGGCTAGTTTTGTTTCGGGGCCTTTGTTACTTGAGCAAGTACGCCCGAAGGGGCATCTTAAAACCTAGCGCCCTGAGGTCTTATATGGTCTGGGAGTCGTTGGTCGAAAGCTCGCTAAGGGGTAGCACTGTTAGCCTAATAGAATGAGACATTGCACAGTCATGGTTAAAAAGTAAAAAAAAAGAAAAAAAAATAAAACGGGAAAAGAGCAAAAAGCCCCCGTAATGAAAAGTAAGGCATAAGTATCCCGGATTGGACTCTTGAACTTGGTGGATGTTTGACTTTAGTTGGATCTAGCTTGTTCGTGAATTTTGTGAGTTTTCACTGTATGATGGCTTTAAAGAGACCTATTATGTGTTAAATTTAATTTCATATCAATTAGCATGTTTGTTGAGCACACACGCACTATACCAGTGATAACAATTTAAGACTTGATGATTGACTAGGAAATTGTTGATTGGTTTTGATATGAAGTATTATCATGTTTACTTGATTGCTCTAAGGCTAGTTGAATAGATTTGTGTTTATCAATACTACTGGATTCGTAGGCATATAGATTAGTTGCATTTCATTGCATTGCATTGCATTATGTTGTGTTGCTTGGGGACAAGCAACAGTTTAAGTTTGGGGGTATTTGATAAGTAGGTTTTATACCTACTTATTCGGTATCTTTTACTTGAATTAGTTGCTTTTATTCATGTGTCTTAGTTACTTTTCATGCATTTTGTGTTCGTTTTGTAGGTTATACGTTTGGGAGCGGTGTGAGCGATTATTGGTAAGGAAAAGCACGGAAAATGCAAACAAAAGCAAGCCGAACGTCGTTTATGCTTTTATGTTCAATTCATGTTCTTGGCTTGGAGCTTGGACTATATTTTAGAGCGTTTTCTTAGCTTTCCGGAACATCTTGAATCATTCAAATCGGAGTTCGGATGAAAGAGTTATGACATTTCTATCAACGGACGTTGAACTTCACCGTTTTGGGTGGTGATTTTCATAGCAGTCACTTCCAGTCCAATTTCGACAATCATACGTTCGTTATTTCTCAAATCTCAAAGAATAAAAGTTGTAGATCTCGTCGATAGCTTCGATTTGATATGTCGCGAGCCTCGTAACTCCTCTCGGTTTAGAAGTTATGGCAGTTTTAGCAGAGGAGGTTCCAGCAGAAAAAGTAATTCGCAGATTGGTGCCCAGCCGGGGCTGGGCGTTTTTGTGCCTTAGGACCCAGCCGGGGCTGGGTACCTGGGAGCTTTAGCAGATTGCTATCCAGCTGGGGCTGGGCTTTTGCAAAGGAAATACCCAGCCGGGGCTGGGTATACGCGAAAATGAGCGGATTTTGTCCGAATTTGAGTCCGAAAAGGATTGTTTCAAGTTGTTTGATTCAAGGACTTCCAAGAGGACTTAAATACATGTACAAAGACTTATAAAAGGAGGGGAATAACATAGATTAGGAGGGATGAAGGGATTATTAGGAGATTAGAGAGAATTCTATTAAATTAGATTAGAGTAAATTAGAGAAAAACACTAGTTTTTATGAGATTTGGAGATTGATGCAACTTGGAGACCATTGAAGATTCAAAGTAGGAGCAAGGAGGGAGCGTTAAATCTACAGACAATAGATTCTATCTTCTTTTCTTCTTCTATCTTTATCTTTTAATATGTATTCAATTGTGGATTCTTAGTTTTAATTCAATAATCATAAACTAATTCTTTGTTTGAGATTACAATGGATCTTATTGTGTAGTTTATTTTAATATGTTTCGTTATCAATTATTATGTTCTATTTAGAGGATTGTCTATTGTGATTTGGACTTAATTGTTTAATTGCTTGGCCATCAATTACCGTGATAATCTATATGAACTCGAGAGATGAAGTATAGATTTAGATCTAATCATAATAGCATGTGTTCAGGATTTTGTTAGTAGCTTAAACTTGATGAGTGTTAAGGTAGAGATATGCTTGACGCCATATGTAATCTTATAGAGAACTTGTTCTTAAACCTTCTTCAATTGTAATTCACATAGAGATATAGTGGGTTAGTTGATTAAGGTGTTTAACAGATTTCTATCTTAATTGTGGATTGACGTTAATACGGTATTAGTGCATCGAGAGGTGGTTAATACTACTTTCGTGTTTTTGATTAACAATTCGGGATAGAGAATAATTGATGAGAAGTGTGTTAACCTAAATGAAGCAATAAGTGAAGTTGTGATCTTAAATCTCCATAATCTGATTTTTAATTAGTGGTAATTAGAATTAGTTTAGTTAAATATTTTAATTTAATTTATAACATTAAATTCATTCGTTTAAATAAGATTGAGTTGGTTACGGGTTAGTACTTGGTGATTTTTATTAAATAATTCTCTGTGGGAACGATACTCAACTTATCACTTTATTACTTGTTGACCACGTATACTTGCGTGTTGTGCGTAACTAGATTTTACCCAACACCTTTACTTTTTACTTTTTTTAACTTTATTTTTGTTGAGTTATGCTTATGTGATATTGAGAATAACCTCTTTTTTCTTTTCTTTTCTTTTAATAACAATAATGTTACTATCACATAAAAGTATCACATGCTGTTCACATACTGCATAGGTGACACCTATGTATTTGTTGTTGAGTTAAGTGGACAATGCCAACAACAAATCCATGGGTGTCACCACATGCAGTATGTGTGAGCAGTGTGTGATATTTTATGTGACAGTAGCATTATTTTAATAACATTAATATCCTTCTCACATCAGATATCTCTCCCCCCCCCCACAACTTTCAGCTCACTCGTTACATAGCCTCTGTAACAATCGAGAAAATTGAATTATAATGTAAAATAATTTTATTTGAATATATAATGAATAAAATTATATTATATGTTATTTATAATTAGTAAGCATGATGAAGGTTATTCTATAACCTGAAAGAGGAATAAGATTGTAGTATTCTGGCTAAGTGCTAGAATGAAGGTGTTTGAATTTCCAAGACGAAAATAAAAGCTTTCTTAGAAATTTTTCGAAAAACATTATTCATCCATTTCTGCTTAGGAATTATTTTTGAACTTCCGGGAAATACGTAATGATAGAATGATAAGGAAGGATGGATTATCTAATAATAATTCAATTATGACAAACACAGTTTTTCGTCCGCGTACTAAGTTCGAGAATGTTAAGAAAAGTGAAGATTTGAATAAATGATAGTCGTATAATAAGAGAGTTATTATATAAGGTAATGAATACGAGTATAATATAAAGTATTGTACAAGTATATACGAAAGATAACATAACGTATATGATGAATGTTATACGAACTAGTATACAAGAAAAATACGAGGATTATACGTTAAAAGCTTAAACCATTATTAATGGACTAGTAGGATTTGAATATGAATTTGGTAAGCTCAAGTGAAATATGTTAAGGCCCAAAGATAATTTAATTCAAGCCCAAAGTTAGGCCCAAATTTAATTAAACCTATGCCCGAACCAAGAACCAAACCTGTGGATAGAACCGATGGGTCACCGGATGAGAAAAACACATGGGGCAACCCATGTGGGCCCCCTATGGTGAGTCATGTCTGGCCACTTGGTGGCCAAGCAATGGAGGTGGCTTAGTTTGCAAGTTTTGTATAGTTAGAAGGTGGAATAGTAAGGAGGTGTTAGAGTTTATACCCTAGAGGCCAATTATTTGATATAATTGCTTAACATTTTTATATTATATTTGATTGAATAAATGAATGATTTTATTTACTACATTATATAATTGTTAACATAATAAAATTCCTTAGAATAGTGATACAAATTATATGGTTTCAAGTATGTGACTTGAACATGAGATTATATAATTATAATTAGTATCATTGTTCTTAAATGTCCCTAGTCGAGTATCATTGTTGATGGGACAACATTGATGCATTGAGACTAGTATGTGGATTGACTGATGACCAAATCTCATTGGTTATAAATATAGGAGATATTAAGTCAATGCATAGGTACATGTTAGAGAACGATATACTGGACAGACCCACCATGTAGAGAACGATATACTGGACAGACCCACCATGAGAATTCTATGTGGAGCATTATACGAAGTGCCATTAGAAATTCTCATAGTGATAATGATTTAATGGTCCTCCGACCTGAAATCACTATATTACTAGACGAGAATTTATGTACTTTGATATCATCAAATGTCACCTTTAATAGGGTGGACTATAAAGGTGATTATTGGGTACATCATGAATCGTGTAAAGAATATGAGTGATCTAGATGGAATTTAACCCTCCTATATATTAGGGGTGATATCCATAGGACTCTTGATTGAGTAGGACTATGAAATGAATGGTCATGCTCAAATAGTGATTTGTTTCATATAGTCTACTCATTGATCATGAAAACTCAGATTAAATTATGAAGAGTATGACACATTCCATGACTCGAGTTTAATCTAGGATATTAAGGATAAAAGGATTAAATTGCATTGAAACATTGGTCACGAAAAGGTTGCATCGAATCATCGATCTTATTATTACTTGGGTAGCAGTGATGCATTACTAGATGCCACTCACTATTTATAATTTTATAATATGATTTTAAAATTATTGCCAACGTAATAATAACCTATAGGGTCACACACATAGAAAGTAATTTAAAATGGAATTAATTTAAATTTTAAGGATTTAAATATATTAATATGATTAATAGTATTTAAATCACGAATTTAAATTAAAAGGATAATTTGTATATATGTATATTAATTAAGTAAGACTTAATTAAGATATATATATATATATATATATAAATTCGGATTTTATGAAATTAGGTTTTGATTAATCCCGTTTTTAACTACTATATATATGATATAGTAGCCACTTAGGGTTATATCATAACATCATAACCCTAGCCACTCTTAGAGAGAGACTAGAGAGAAACAGTTCTAAAATCCATTCCTTTTGGTGGCTAGTACCGCAGTCCCGTTTACTGCAGATCGTACGACGGTTCGCGGGGTATTCATGTGGATACTGTAGATGCGCGATTCGTTTGGATTGCGTTGGAGATTCGAGCGCATCAATTTCAGAAGCATTTTTATATTCGGTATAATTTCTAACCACTGAATTAATTATTTTTGCATGGATCCTGTTTAGGGTTTCAGAAATTGCTTTAAATTGTTCTATTTCCGCTGTGCGTTTCTGTGTCGAAACCCTACAGGAGGTGGGACAATGGACCATTTTATACTCAATTTGTAATTCTATAAATAGAGAGATTGGAGTTTCATTTGTTGGTTATTTAATTTCACCAACATCTTAGAGCAATAATATTGAGAGATAAAAAAGAGCTTTTACAAGTGATCAAAGGGAAGAAAGAGGTAGTGATACCTCAAGAACGCTAAAAACATAAGAGGTAAAAACGTTAAACCATTTATCTTGCTTCTCTTTTCTAGTTTGATTTAGTAGAGAAGTGAAATTGGTGGTGTATGTATCATAAGGAGTAACAAGGATGGCTATTAGTGGACTTTAAACATTAATAATCATGTTACAAGTGGAATCATAATCAAAGAAGTAAGAACTAATGAAGAAAACATGAATATTCAACACATGTTGTTGATGAACAAGTTTAAAACCATTGTGTATATGATTAGATGATATATGCTTGGTTAAGATGATAGATATATGAATAATGGAATGAATCCATTTTGAACGGAGTAAAAATCTCAAGTAACAAAGTTATGGTGAAATTTATGAGATTGGACGATAATTGTCGAAATTGCAAAATTCTCGGAATGATAGTCAAAAGTCGTCGTTTAACTCAGAAACCTTAGTTTTCGACGGCGTATTGTAGAAATTTGCATTTAAGAGTTGTGGACTCAAGAATGGTTGAATTCCGACTTAAAACGAAGAAACTTGCTATGAACGTTCATGAATGTTTAACGACGCGTAATAGAAAATTTAAATTGTGAATTTAATGTTAACGGATTTGAAAACTTAAGTTATCCTAATGAAATCTTAGTGTGCAAGATATATGAGATAACAAATTTTGAACGAGCCAATTCTGACTTATAACGATTAAGTTACGAGCCCGGAAAGGATTGGAAATGAAAAACTTAAAAAAATTTCAAAGGCTTAGGGCCGGCGCCGCAGCATCACCCAAGCCTATGAAAGTGGCGCTGTAGCTCCATAACCGAATCCCAGACACTGATGAGTCGCGTTGCAGCACGACGTATAACAAGGAACTAGGCGCCGTAGCGCTGGTACTAAACCAAAGGCAGAGAAGAAATAATATGAATAGAACAGAAAGGTAACTTGATTTAAGGTGAATTATGACCTTAATTAAACTTAAAGTAACATCTTAAAATATGGTTAAAACCTTTAGTTCAATGATTGAAAGTTAACGAAAGGTTACGAAAACGTAAATACAAAGTAAGTTTCATAAAACAAATAGTTAAACCAAGAAGAAGGAGAAGATGGGTTAATGACAATACATGTTGATTGTTTATGACCTAACATGATATGCTATGTGACTATGTATGTAGAATCTATAACGACTCAAAAAGGAAAGTGAATTAACAGTAGAAGACGCTAAAGGCAAATATTCTAAACCCTTGCCAATATTCATTTCGGACAAGCTTTATGATCTATGTATCATGCACATGAATTGATGTAGTAAAGAAGTCAAAGCCATTTCCTTTGGCTAGACTAAACTTAGAATATTTGGCGGATTTCATTATAATCTATCAAAATATTATTGATATTGCTATCTTATGCCTATTGTTTTGGTATGGATTTCAAAGAAAGACTGAGTATGAACAAATAAATATTTTGTCGTAAAGCGACTGGCACGTGAGGTTGCCAAAACTTGAACGTAGATACGTTCAATGTAGTAGTGTTGTACAACATAGAGTACTATAGACTGATCACCTAGACGTGCTCGTAAGAAATGTCAAACTTATGGACTTAGTGCCGGGTTGTCCTTTTTTAAAGAAAGAATGAAATGCTCAAGGTCTTGGACCACAATCAAGATTTAACAGTTGTTATTCATTGTTAAACATTTTAAAGAAAAGAGAAGTGCTATTTTGAATTATCTATAGTACTTCATAACTATAGCATCATTTATAGAAGATATATATTCATATGATTCAGACATATTGCTCAAATGAAATTGTTATACTTGCTGAGCTAGTTATGCTCACCCTTGCTTGAACCATATGAATGCAGCTAAGAATGAACGGGCCGAAGGATCCAGTAAGGATAAAGGAAAGGCTAAGGCGGACAAGTAGTTATCTTTGTAATAACATAGTATGAATTTTGTATTTATTTGATACTATGACGAAGAACATATATAATGGTTACAAAGAACCTGGGAAGGGAAATATTATTATGTAATATATAGAAGACATATTCACTCTTTTGATGTATTTCAATTGAATGTATGTGTGAACAGTAGCACCATGTATCACCATCTGTCGGGTTGGAAGATACTCGAATTTGGGGGCTTCACAGGTTGGTATCAAAGCTGTAGGTTATAAAACTTAAGGGGGGTGGGGAGGAAAGAACCTTAGGCCATAACCTTAAGAAGAAGAGATGAATTAAGGAAATTCATTACAAGAAGAATTAAAAGATGAAGTTAACCCTAAAAATGCATTAAATGTGATACGTGTTTATAATATTCTAATGTTGTGTACTAATCAATATAATCTATTTTGATTTTGGATGTCAGGAGATAACATGATGTATAGAGATATACATGTGGTTAGTGAAGAGTCCGTGAACCAGATAGAGATTTTACCGACACCCATAGTCGAGGTGCTAGTGGTGGTGCTTGAGTTAGAAGATTATGAGAACTTAGGGTTTACATCCTTGTTCGATGGAATGTCTGAGGAGGAGGTTGAGGTAGTATCGTTTAAAATGGCAGTACCTATAAATGAGATGACTCTGGGGGAGTCAATGAAGGCATTGTTCATGACCGTGTTGGATATGAATATCTAGTTAGGGAAGGAGATAAAGGAATTGAAGGAGGAGATCCATGACATCTTGGAGGATAAGAAAGACATGAAGACGTTTTGGGAGGCGAAATATGATGAGAAGGTTTTGGAAAAGGACAAGGTCCATGAGATGAAACATGAGGTCTTTGAGCTTAGGGAGGAGCTAAAGGCCAAGAAACAGAATAATTGGTAAGATGTTCTATATTCATAGGAGTTCTCATGAGGATTATCAATGACAAGTTGCTGAGTATCCTATGGAGGCAGGGCAGACTCAACATACGATTAGTTGAGATGTGGTAGCCAGTCTTTCCGATGCAGATTATGCAAATGCCACCAGGAAAATGTAATCTAGTTAGCAACTAGAGTAGGTTTAGATATGTAAATATTATGTATCTATGTAGTGATGTAAAACCCTCTTTTGTATAATCAAATGGTAGTCTTTTATAAATCCCAATTTTTGGAAAGTAATTGCGGGAAGGTAATGTAATTAGCCAAGGTTATGTAATGATGAACGATGTAGTATTATACTACAAACTAAGAAGCTTATCAATATAAGCACTTTATTGAAAATGTTTTGTGATGAGTTGAGTTATTGTTTAAAAATGAATAATGACTAATTAATAAGAATAAAGTAATAATGAGCTGTTATTCATTTTAACAGAAAGATGTGTTGCCTCTTTTTTAGTTCTAACAAAAGAGCTCTAACTCATGCAAGTATACATGTGTCAAAAAGTAATACATAGTAAGTCGAGTATCAATCCACGGAGAAAGTTGCTAAATTAAATTATTATGCATCAACTAAATCACTATTCTTATATGCTTAAACTAATAATTATGATTATGATTGAAAATTACTCTAAAATAAAATAACAACTAAAATAAGAATAATAACAAAATAAATCAAATCTGGAAATAATGGGATCCTAACTTCATTTAATAATTCATCTAATTACCACCATCATGCAAGAATTGTTCACGTATCACAGGAAAGTAGCCAAGAGCACTAATGCAGACATAACCATTTTTCAATGTATTATGACCTACTCACATAGCATCCACATGCAATAGACACCAATATAACCAAAATCACTATATGTCTATGTGAAATTGCAACCATATTGAATTTAAGCACAAGCCCTTCTTTAACTCATACGGTGAAATAATATGTCTATCTGATTCACGAAATGCGAAGCTACATAAAACAGCCCCATATATGCATGCTATCATGATTATAATCAATACTCGCATGTTATTTTTCAACTCCATGCAAGTACCTAAATGAATGGTGACCAATCATTCATACATGTAAACCAACCATGATAAAAATTCCGTATGATATGCAAAATAGTCTAGCAGTCAAGCATGCAATTAAACTACATATTAAAATCCGTTATAATCCCATAATGGAGTTTAGTTCATGATTGAACCGAAAGCCATTATGGGATCAAAGCAAAACATGGATATTTAACACAAAATTGAAAGAGAGAAGAATAAAATTGATCAAACCCAGTTGCTGACTACAGTCCAATAGTAACGTTCAAATCCTCAATAAAATCCAGTAAAGAACAGTTATTTATCCACAGTGATTGAAAATCCAAAGAAGAAGTAGAAATTATGAAGTTTAGGCTTCGTTCTACATTGGAAATCTCCTAAAGTGTAAAACCCTAGTTCCAATATGAAAAACACGTAAAAACTACTCAATGATGCGTCTGAAACTAGTCAGAATTGTTTTAATCAATTAAAACCCTTAAAATTTAAAAATTAAATTAAAACTGGTCAGCAGCTTCAGTCATCGCGCGCGGTCGAGCGCTTCCCTTATGTAATCATCGCGCAGACGCGTGTCTTCAAAATTTGGCAAATCTAGGTGATCGCGCGGGCGCGCGAGTTTTAAGCTTGTATAGCCGCGGGGCCGCGCGACTTATGCAGTTTGGATTCTGGTTATGCTGCTGCCACTGCTTTGCTCTGCTGCCATTGCTTCTTTATCATGTCACTCTTCCTTCATCCATTCTCAGTTGCATATCTCCACTCGTTCCTCGCGTCATGCATCCCTTAGCCTCATGCCATCTAACACCACCAAACTATGCCATTTCCTGTACTTTTACACCAAAGGAGTTCTCAGTACATGCAATGCAAAATAACATGAAACGCAACTAAAACACATTAAAATGTACTTGAGATGAGCATAGTTCGCGTAAATTGATATCCACTAAGTAGGTATAAAACCCACTTATCAAATACTCCCAAACTTGAACTGTTCCTTGCCCTCAAGCAATGCACACTAATAAACAATGAAAATGCAACTACATTACTATGCAACTAAATTATGATGCAAACTAGTCTCACATTGTTCCAACTATAATAGAATTTCAGTCCAAAATGCCTCAGCGAATTATTCCGATTCAAGAATACAAATTCAAACCAAACTATAAGCATAATATCATACACTCAGATAATTCATAAATGTTATAGAGATGATGTGTGTGTGTGTATTGTGTTCACCAAAACTTGATTTAAGCAAAGAATACACATGCTCAACTGTTCAAAATAGAAAATTACAGTCTAAATCAAGACTCATGTATACTTATGCAACAAAGACTGTTCCCACATATCAAAACAAACTAAAGTTCAATAATGGGCTTAACTGCTTTATTACTACTCACGAGGGTGATTTTTGCTCTTTCCCGCGGTGTTTATTGCTATTTTTTTTCACATGACTGTGCAATGCCTTATTCCATTAGGCAACACTGCTACCCCTTAGCGAGCTTTCAACCAACGAATCCCAGACCATGAAAGACCTTAGGGCGCTAGGTGTTAAAACACCCCTACGGGCGTACTTACTCAAGTAGCCAGGGCCCCGAAATAAAACTAGCCACGTTATTGTTAATTTTTTTTATTTTTTATATACATAGCATACCCATGTTTTCCCACATTTTGAATCTCAATGTTTTGCACAGTCTAAATTCATGTTCCACATATTTCTCTTTTTAAAACTACATTTTCTATCGAGCAATGTAACACATCATTCTTATACCTACAAGCAATTGTGAACACGCCCGTGCAAACCAAAAGCATTTAAACAGCAATATGAATTTCATCGTGTAAAACATTATAACTAGGTTCATGTTATCCAAAATACTCAAAAATCCTTCAAAATTCACTATCATCATCGGCTAGACAAAATTTCCATAAAGCTAGAATTTGTGAGACATGCAAGCTAAAAATATACTAACACAAGAAATAATGACTAAAAACTAAATTTTTTTTCAACAAACTTTATCTAACACATAAACATGCAAACTTTTAAACTAAACATGAAACTTTAAACTAAACATGCAGATACTATATGCAACTATACTACTACCCCAATACCCCCAAACTTATAATATTCAATGTCCTAGTGAATGAAGGTAAAGGGTTAAAGAAAACTCCCCTAATGATCAGCCACACCACCCTCTTCGGGCGGAGAATCTGGTGGTGGATATGGCACAGATATCCCGAACTGAGGCCACTCTAGCATCGTTCCATGCTGTGCAAAAGCATCTACAAGTGACCTCGTTAACCTCGTTGCAAATGCTAAAAAATTGTCGTACATGGCGTCGACCTTGCGCTCCAACCTTCAGAGCTGTCGATCGCCAGGAACAGTGGTAGCTTGGGTTGACGGGCCCACTTCATTTGGCTGAGATGGCTGCTGTGGTGGTGGCTCTAGAAATATGGGCTGAATTATAAATCCTCGTCCCCGCGGGTGCGTTACACCTCCTGCCCAATCATCAAATTTTGCGATGGTAGCATGTGTGATATCTTAACTTGGGTTCTGCATCTGTTCATTGTCCCAATGGCATCTCCGATGAGCGCATAACATAACTACAACTGACTAGTGTGGAATGCTTCCAGTAGTGCTTCTCCGCAGATATCGCAACATATTTTAGTGGATGAGATGGTCCACATCAATATATTTTCTAGTGATTATGCCCCACAGAATTATTGCCCTCTCTACTGTGATCTCATGTTGATGAGACGAAGGAACAAGATTTACACATATGAACAGATTCCATGCCTTCGTATATCGATTCAGGGCTGCAGCGGGAAATATGCGAGGCTGAGTCATGCCGGCTTTGTACGTCCACTTTGTGCAGACCCTGTTGGTGGCGTATCAGTAAGTCTAAAAATGGCTCTGATGGCGGTTGGTCAATAATCTATCTCAAAACCACGAACCATAGATAGACCGCTCATTGTGGCTTTAGCATTTGCAAAGAATTCGCGGACTATACTCATCGAAATTGGTATAGGAGTGGCAGTCAATCCTCCCCATCCTCTTTCGTGAATCATATCACATAGCTGACCATCTTGCCCCTCAGGTTTGAAACCGCGCTCCTTGACAAAATTTTTGGTCACAATTCTGTAGTACTCCTGTTGGGCTTCCAAATCCAGGAATTTGGTATGATTGACAATATCCTCTCCTTGACCGCTAGAGGAAGACGATGATGAAGACGAACTAGACCATGCTCGCTTTGGCCCCATTGATTTGAATGTTGAAGATGAAAATTTTCTTGAGGTTGAGTGCTAACCGAAAAATAAATAACCCCCAAACTGCCTTACACGCCCACTCTGAAACCCTAGGTGTTATAATGTAGTAATCAGTCTTGGGTATGAGCTTTGAACGTGGAGAGAATCGTGGGTAATTGAGGAGAGACGCACAGCTTCAATTTAGTAATTGATAGAGAGGAAGAGACATGCGTTTTGGAGAGAGAAATATGAACACACCTTCTGTTATGATTTCAAATGATAGAGTCATAATGCACAACGTCTGTTTTTAACTTAAAATAATTCTTTGTCCAGTGTCGTGCGCAGTCGCGCGGCCTGTCAATGTGTTTTGGGCGCGAGTGTGCGAATACTGGTTGCTGTCTGATCCGCATACAGCGCGGGTGCACGGTAACATGGCGTAGCCGTGCGAGTGCTGTTTGCTGTATAGTTAACTATTACTTCAATTACTTCAAAGCAATGGTGACGTCACTCCAAGATATCTATATAGACATCAATAAACTCTATTAATTTATGAATTACTGAGTATGAATGATTGTCTAACTTAATACCATAACTTCGATGCTATGTACAGACATACTCATACCCAAATTTAGCAACTAAGCGATTACTGCAAAGATAATCTTCTATCATAATATCTACGAAAATGCAAGAGAAGTAATACCAGCAACCAAAATTGAATAAATAAAAAGACAATAGAGATAGAAATAATGGGTGCCTCCCATCAAGCGCTAAGTTATAGTCAATTAGCTTGACTGTCTCTGAATCTCATGTTGAAGAAAGAATTGAGGTGACTTTCTGTCTGTCCACCTCACCACCAAAATAATGATTCAATTGCTGTCCATTCATCTTAAAAGGCTTGTCCGAAAACTTATCGAATACTTAAATTGCACCATGTTGTGGATTAGTATTCGGATATTGCACGAGTTCGTCGAATTCCTCATCCTCCAATTTTGAGCTTTCAATAATGATACTCCTCAATGGTTCATAATCCACCAGACTCTGTACTTCATCATTTAGAACCCGATCCACTAAATCAACCCAGAATCATTCTTCTTCATCTGTTGGGAACTTCATTGCCTTAAAGACGTTAAAGTTAACCTCCTGATCATGTACACGCATAGTGAGTTCCCCTTTCTGCACGTCTATCAAAGTCCTTCCTGTGGCTAAGAATGGTCTCCCTAGTATGATTGGTATACTCTTGTCTTCCTCATAATCTAAGATGATAAAGTTAGCCGAAAAGATAAATTTGTCCACTTTTACCAAAACATCTTCAATAATTCCCCGTGGATACGTGATGGATCCGTCAGCTAGCTGCAAAGAAATGTTTGTCGGCCTTGGAGCCGGCAATCCCAACTGATTAAACACTGACAAAGGCATCAGATTAATACTTTCCCCATGACCACATAGACACTTCTCGAAGTTTAACTTTTTGATCATGTATAGAACTGTGAAACTGCCCGGATCTTTCAGCTTTGGAGGTAGTTTACGCTGAAGCACTGCACTGCATTCCTCTTTCAAGGCCACGGTCTCAAACTCATCTAATCTTCTCTTCCTTGACAATATACCCTTAATGAACTTTGCATAACTTGGCATTTGTTCAAATGCCTCAGCGAAAGATACACTGATCTGCAGCTTTTTAAAGACCTCCAGGAACTTGCTAAACTGCTTATCTTCCCTTTGTTTATTCAATCTCTAAGGATACGGAATCGTAGGGTGAACTGGTGGTACTGTATTCTTAAGCTTCACACTTGAACCCACTTTATCCTTCTCTCCTCGCTGCGACTCAGATTCCTCTTGATTTTTCCCCTGCTCAGTTAACTGCACTACCTCGCGAGGCCGTGCGGCCTCATCAGTACAACATGGCACGGGCACGCGACTCTCAGTCTTTGTAATATTTTTCCCAGACCTCAATATGATCGTTTGACACTGTTCCTTCCCGTTTATTCGTGGATTTGCTTCCGTGTTGCTTGGCAATGAACCCCTGGGCCTGTTATGAAGCATGCTCGCCATTTTTCCGATTTGAGTTTCCAGATTTTTAATAGCCACTGCTTGGCTTTTGATCATCACCTCCGTGTTTGCCATATATTTGTAACATCCCCGAATCCGGGCCCCAAATCGCCGCGGATCCAGTATACTATTTCTATCACTATTGCGGAAGATATAAATATAAATTATTTATACATTAAACTTTTATACATCATTCCCAAGGTCTACAACCTTAACTTAATACATACCTTCAATATCTTAGAAGATTTACAATGCTATTTTCATCAGAAAATTTAATAGATCTAACTGTAAAATAATTTAACCTTGCACTTTGACTTCGCTTCTGTCTTTATTCGAGCTTTCATCTAAATCTGAAAATTTTATCATGATATAGCAAGGGTGAACAACAAATTTGCCCAGCAAGTTTTACATACAATGGAGATTTATATCATGATTGAATAGAATGAATAAACTTTCAAGTTTTCAACAATATAATAATTGTGAAACAACATGAATCAAGTTTCAATGATTGAATGACTGAACCAATGATATTGGATGTCAACAATTAACATGAACAAGTTTAACTGAAACCTATGGTAATGAAGGTGATCAGCCTTTCATACTTGATGAACATAAACAACATGCACAATGTGCGAATCAATAAATTATTGATGTGGTATAATCAACAATAATTAACCACTAACATGCTTTGAATTAACCACTCAAGTTGAGTTAGGAAACTTGCCTGATTCATTGACTACTGCTACGCAATTTAAGTTAACATCTTTTGTAAGACCTATCAATTATAAGATTGATCTTTCAATCAGCATATCATACTTTGTATCATAATACAATTACTTAAGCCTTAAATTATCTAACACTTAATCAAATATTAGATAACATCTTAACCCATTAGTATTATTATCATTTATTATCATATTTCACCATAACTACTCACTAGGAGTTTACATCTTCTAAACATTCATCAAAACTAGGTTGTCATAATAACCTTTATTTAATCATCTCAGATTCTACTCGTACACAACGAGTTTACATTATTTCATATCAATCATCATATTCTACCACAACATTACTCTGAAGGGTTTTTAAAAAAAACTTTTCATATCTGTCTGAGGGATCATAAAAATTTTGAACTTTGAGGTTTAGGGGTATTTCTACCTGCTACCTCTTTCAATTAAGAAAGAAAGGTACTCTACCTCTTAAACATTTCTTTAATAGGTATGTTTACAATCACGAAGAAGGTAAACTACCGATGCTGGTACTTTAGATGATCAGTCTATTATACCTTAGTAATCTGAAAGAATATATGCATTCTTAGATTGGAATATTTTATCCAATTAGTATATCCCCAATTTCAGGGTTGTTCACCTCAGACTTATCATAAGATTCCTCACCAAAACAATTTGGTTTGGCATAAGCTTTCAAAGAATACTTTGAATTTCATAAACATTTGTCTAGCTGAATCAAATAGCTTAGATACATATCAATAATTCGAATTTCAATCGAAATATTTCTGGCCAAAATCAGTTGGAAATAAATTATGTTTAAAATTCTTAAAATCATTTTGACGTCATGATGCCGCACTGTATATACAGTCCGTTGAGGATTCCATCATTTTGTGACTTTGTTATACTACATCATACTGTAGTGAGCTGATGATCCTCTGATCACATCTAACACTAAGTAATTCTGCATTGATAACTCCATCATTTTTTATCATTCTGCATCAGGTTCCATGATACATTGATGATATATAAAAATACATTTTAACATCTCAAATTATTTTTGTCTAGGCGAATCAACTAGCATAGACTATTCTTTAAATTGTTCAAAAATCTTTGCAAATCAGTTTTATCATCTCAACAGGTAACGAGGTATCGATGGCCCGAAGTCCACGCATACACAATGGTTTCCAGGAGTTGAGAATAAAAATTCATTTTTCAAAAGCACATAGTGCGTATTTAACTTGATGTCAAAAACTTCGAAGTCTAGCATAGCTAGAAGATTTGGAATACCTATGTTTCCATCATCAACTTCACTTTCTCTATTAATCCATTGCTTAATAATTCTATCTATTCATATAATCCTCAATGCTTCATTCATAACTTTGATATACCCCTGTTCATTAAACTTACCACACATTATGGGTTCAGTAACTTGCCACCATCATATGGGTTTAAGAACTTGTCCTACTCAGACCATAGGCGCCCATTCGCCGAGGGGTTCAAAACATACCATATGATTATGAGTCATGAACTTACCATAAGTATGAGTTTTAAGAACTCGCAACTTAACCTTATATCCTCTACCTATTCGTTATACACATGAGAAAAGAATCACCTTCTCAACATGCATATAGCAAATAGCGCGACATTAGGTTCCAATGATTATCAATGTCAGAAACAAAGTAGTTGTCAAACCAAACTCGGCCACTAATCAATATAGGAAGCTAAGCGGACAATTCCCCGCCTATACAAAGTATTGGTCAACCTAACCACTATATCGACCAGGAAGCTAAGTGATTCTAAAATCAAGTACAAATTCCCCGCCCATACAAAGAATCATACAACTCAGCTGCTGACCTGAGTTCTCAATTAAAACCCACACACTCTTAACTTTCTCTTTTAATAATACGAATTTTCTTTAATCCGTATCTTAACATTTACCACTCTTTTCTGAGTTTACATCGTACCATTTCATAGTACCTTCTCTTTATAGCATCAAGCTATATCATACCAATCACTTAACATATCATATGTTATTCAATGATTTAATCTGATCACGTGGTGATCTTATTTTTGTAATCATTTCTCCTTATGCTTACGATCGTTTTATTTCACGATATTCTTATTCTTCTCCTTAATCATATTATATTATGATTTTATTTGCACTTTTTATCTTATAGACATCGTCTATTTAGTATTACTTTTCATCTCTAATACTGGAGTTAGGTAACTCCGGATTCTTATCCTTATAGCCCTTCAAGATTTTTCTTTGAATCTTCTTTATCTTTCTCTTTACTTAATGATGAATTTCCATAAATTCATCTCTTATCGCTTAAACTCTATTCAAGTTTATTACTTATCATCATCTACGCGGTTATAGCCTAAGGTACCCCTACCTAAGGTTTATAATCTATAGCTCTGATACCAACTGTAGCATCCCCGAATCCGGGCCCCAAATCGCCGTGGATCCGGTATACTATTTCTATCACTATTGCAGAAGATATAAATATAAATTATTTATACATTAAACTTTTACACATCATTCCCAAGGTCTACAACTTTAACTTAATACATACCTTCAATATCTTAGAAGATTTACAATGCTATTTTCATCAGAAAATTTAATAGATCCAACTGTAACATAATTTAACCTTGCACTTTGACTTCACTTCTGTCTTCATTCGAGCTTTCATCTAAATCTGAAAATTTTATTATGATATAGCAAGGGTGAGCAACAAATTTGCCCAGCAAGTTTTACATACAATGGAGATTTATATCATGATTGAATAGAATGAATAAACTTTCAAGTTTTCAACAATATAATAATTGTGAAACAATATGAATCAAGTTTCAATGATTAAATGACTGAACCAATGATATTGGATGTCAACAATTAACATGAACAAGTTTAACTAAAACCTATGGTAATGAAGGTGATCAGCCTTTCATACCCGATGAACATAAACAACATGCACAATGTGCGAATCAATAAATTATTGATGTGATATAATCAACAATAATTAACCACTAACATGCTTTGAATTAACCACTCAAGTTGAGTTAGAAAACTTACCTGATTCATTGACTACTGCTACGCAATTTAAGTTAACTTCTTTTGTAAGACCTATCAATTATAAGATTGATCTTTCAATCAGCATATCATACTTTGTATCATAATACAATTACTTAAGCCTTAAATTATCTAACACTTAATCAAATATTAGATAACATCTTAACCCATTAGTATTATTATCATTTTATAGTATTTAGATCCTTTACTAATATTATTAATCATTTAATAATATTTTAATCACCTTCTAATATTATTAATCATGTAATAATATTTTACTTATTTCATAAATAATAAAGGTCTCACACATTTTAAGATGCAAATATTTTACATCTTGAAGCTTAAACCATTTAAACTTCATTTCAGAAATATCGTTTATCTCTACTCGCAAATATGGAGTTTAAACAGCTAATGCATAACTTTTATAGTAAAAAATCAATTTACTATATTATTTCTTTAATTTAAATAACTTTTACATCAGTTTATCCGTTCATTAGTCAACACTGACCATTGCCTCATATATGACACTTTTATCTCGCTAGCACATTCGCTTTATTTTTCATTTTACGATTCGCATTTTCGTTTCATATATATATATATATATATATTAAGTTACATAAATATTAGCTCAAAAACTTCATTTCGAGCACCGAAAACCTCAAAATATCATTTTTATGATTAATACAATATTTCAAAGGTTTTACATTCTTTGTTGCACCACAAAATAATTTTTATAGGCAACTATATTTATTTTTATTTTTTTTATTTTGCTTAAATATGTAATTTATATTTATTACATATTTTTATTGCTTTATTTATGCCTGAAAGAAAGTTTCTCGGCATAAAATATTACTTATAGTCAAATTACGCCCCATAAGACTATTAGATTATTATGACTAATTATTTCTCTATCATTTGCCCAAACACATAATATACTTCATTGAATATCAATTTCAACAATTACATTGAAAAATATCATAAATCTCTTATTAAATCTCCCGTCGAATATTATTAATTATGTAATAATATTTTACGCTAAGGTTATCAACCTTTTAATAACATTCCAATCAAATACTACTAATAATATCTCACTACAATACTATTAGTCATATAAAAATAACTTAAGTCATTAATCACAAAAATAAATAATTATTTCAATTGTTTTCTATTCCTTAATTAATAAACTTGTTTAAACATTCTAAAATGTCATAAATATCATAACACTTTAAATCCGACCCAAAACTTCATTACGAACTTGCAAACGTCATGCTAAAGGGTCTCACATCATAAATCACATTTGTCCTATTTTTGGACAATTTGATTTTCGATATTTTTGGATCTTACCCAGCCTCGCTAAAACAGCCATAACTCTCGCGTTTTAAAACATTTTAAAGCAATTCTTGAGCCCACGCGAAGATACCTTCCAGGGCTACAAGTTTTGTCTCACGACGTTCTTCCAGAATCCGAACACATCAGTCCAAAAATTTAAACAAAGGAGGCTGTTCGGGTTTGGTGGACAATTTTGATTACGCACCTTCCGAACGCCTTAACTACCTCATCCGGAGTCGGAATTAGCCAGTTCCAGAGTCTACGGAAAGATTAATCAGTGTAATACAACATATCAAAAGCCCAGAAGTTTTAAAGCAAAAAAATTTGGACGAAAATGCCCCTGCTACGGACTGATCCAAAATAGTTCCTAAAACCGGGACTGTTTTCACATAAATCAACACCACGACTTTTAGAAACTTGATTTTTGAATTCTACCACTTGGGTTTACTAACCAACACATATATCTAGCACTACTTTTTGACAGATCACAAAAACAATGCATAGATCAAAAACGACGGATTTTCAAAGTACATAGAAATTTCGATTTTCAAAACTTGAAAATTATTTTTCTTTTTCTTTTGGTTTCCACCAAATCAACACCCAAATTGGTTAAATCTATACATGAATCCATATAAATCACATATATTATAGGGGTTTGAGCACCCTAATCAAAACCCCCCTCATCAATTACAAAAAGAAAAAGAACAAAGCTTAGAGAAAAAAACTAGTTTATACCTCTATGCTTTTTCTCCTCCTTCCTTCCTTCCTTCCTTCCTTCCTTCCTTCCTTCCTTCCTTCCATGGATGAACTTTCTTCTCCATCTTCTTCTTCCTCATGAAGGCTGCCTATCCTCTCCTTCTTTCCTTCTTGGCTCTCTCGATCTTCTCTCTTCTTCTCTCGGCTTTCTCTCTTTTCTTTTAGCCGATCTTTTCCCTTCTTCTTCTTGCAATATTCGGCCACTTGGCCTTAAATAGAAAAAAATATCTTCTCTTCTTCTTTTTTAAAAAATTCAGCTAAGTGGCCAAAAAAAAAAATCACCCAAATCTCTTTTTGTTTAATTGCTAATTTAAATGACCACCATGCCCGTCATCACTAATTGGGTTTTTTAAAAAAATTTCAGACATGTCCCATAAATGTGTTGGGCTCTCAATTTAATCTTTTTGGGCCATATAATATATACATAGTACAATCATTCCATCTTATCTTACCCTAAATATTTAATTAGAGTATCCATTCTAAATAATTAGAATTTAAATCAACACTCTATTACACTAAATTTTTATAACCCAATCAAACTTATTTAAATTAAGGTACAAAATTAATAACTTGAGATAATAAAAATATATCTCTTAACTTAATATTATTTTAATATTATTACTATTCTCCCACAAGTAGGCTTAGTTTAGGCCATAAATTAATTCCATTGAGCTAGCCTTATTTACTTGTGATACTTACTAACAAAAACCAACTTGAGCTTTCAACCCTAAATAGATTGGGTCATTATAATACTTGTCCTATACATAATATGTTGGGCTAGATTAAACAATTAATTGCCCTTAATCACTTTATATACAAGTCCCATGCTTAATTAATTAATTGGGCTTGTTTAAATAATATAATTTCCTTAGTCCATCAAATTTTAATTCTCTTGGACTCTCCTTAAATTCTTGAGCTATGACCTTATTATAGTCCATTATTTTTAATTCTATTCCAACCCAAATCATTTAATCAGGGTTTTCATTTCCTCTTACACTAGAAAATAAATTACTTACTTATCCCTTATTAAATTTCACAACACATCTAGACTTGGTTATAAAATTAATTATTTGAGATATATAAAATAAATCTCTTAATGTCAGTATATATATTTATATACTAATATTCTTCCATATTATAACCTCTCAGGTTATTTAATTATCACACCTAATATATATATTAGGTTACATAACTTCATTCTTAATTCATTTCTATATACAAAATAAATGTATTCACATTATATAATGTATATTTATTTAATCATACTAATAATTCACATAATCATATCATATTTCACTTCTCACACTAATTTTGACTGATGATACCCCGTGTGCAAATCTATCTTAGAGACCTTCACCAAAACTTAAATAAAATGAAATCTATAACTCCGATTAATGATCCGTCACTTTTGTTGGATTCCTATCTTTCTGAAATACAGTTTTCATCTATCACAATCCATATTTGGACATGTTAAGCTCCCGGAATTTAGCCCGGAAGTGGCTGTTACAAAACTGTCCTTATAACAGTGTTCTTATCTTTGTGTAGTTTGGGAGAAATCCCATAACTTGATCAATATTCAACCTATTTGAGTAATTCCAAAGGGATTTTACCCTTAACACATATATATAGCATCCCAAGAACATAAATCATAAATATCCATCATAGATTTAAATCAAAACCTAGCTCACACTTAAAAAGTTTAACTTTTCCGGAAAAATTCCATTTTTCTCTTCCTTTGATTCCAACCAAAATCAACACCCAATATGGGTAATACCAAACACAAAACACTCATTAACATGTATATACATGGCTTTTGAGTTTAGAAACAAACTTTCTTATTTCCTCAAACAAGCATCAAACAAAATCAAAGCTAAGAGATAAAAAATCATGTTTTCTATCTTATGAAAAACCTAGCTTCCATTCCACACTTTAGATCTAACTTTTGATCTACAAAAGAGTTGGATCTACAAATTAAACACTTATATACACATAGATCTAAGGTTTTAAGCCTCAAGATCACAACTTCAAGTTGTCAAAAATCAAATCAAAATACAAAGGAAATAGACTACATAAGTAGAATTTTTTTTTTCTATACCTTAGCTTGATTTCCTTTATCCCTTCAAAGATGTAGATGGATCTTGATTGCATGAAATCCAAAATCTCCCTCTCTTCTAACCCTAGGGCTGCCGAACATTCCTCTCTCTCTCTCTCTCTCTCTCTCTCCCTCTCTCTCTCTTTAGTTCTTAGTTCTTGAAGAAAATAGAAGAGATGAAAGAGAAATGATATATAAATTTTTTATTAAGTTTGGATTATCATCTTCCAAACCCACTCTCTTTTTCTCTCCTCAAAAACCGGCCATATGGCTTACTAGATCCACCATTTCTTGCTCTTTCCTCTAATTAATTGCCAAGTGGTTGCCTTGCAAACTTTGCCAAATGTGTTGGCTTAATCAAAATTGGACACATGGAGAGTTGGTGAGATTTGGTAGGAGTGGTTCACCAACAAAAGTTAGCAATTAATAGACATTCATTCCCCCTCTTTTCTCTCTTGTATGGTCGACCACTTGGCCAATGAATGCTCCAAGTCTTGCTTCATTTTTTAATGTAATATCTAGTGTACCAAAAGTCTAAAGTGTTCCTCTACAATTGGGCTAAAAATTAGGCTATTCCTTTAATGTATTGCTTGGTCTCTAACTAACTTCTTTGGCCACACCTGAGCTATACATAGTCCAATACCTATAATTCTTATCCAACCCAATTCATTTAATTAGGGTTTCACTTCTCCATTAAAACACCAATCCTTTCTCATTTACATCTATTTCCTTAACCCAATTAAACTTGCTATAATTAGGTTAATCATTTAAGATATATAGAATAAATCTCCTAGAATTAGTAAGTATTCTAAATACCACAATTCTCTTTTTCCATAACCCTTAAGTTATTAAATCCTTCATTCCTAATATATATAATTTGGGTTACACTAGTTTCTTTTGGTTTGTTTATATAATAAACAAATATAAACCATCACCTAATGTTCATATTCCTTACACACAACTTTTTAACCCTTAGGGTTTTATACTTTGCATTTAGGATTTCCAAATTAGGGTTTAAATTCTCGATACTAAAATTAGACTTTCTGAACATATCGTTAGGGTTTTCTAACTTAATCACCATATTCATATCATGAATTTAGGGTTTCGGATACCCGGAACTAAAATTAAAGTTTCTGAGCGTATCGTTAGGGTTTCTAACAATTCGTTAGATTTTTCTAACTTAATAAACGTATGATTAACATAACTTTAGGATTTTCTAAAGTTATAACTTATCTGACCAATCCTTGATCTCAAATCATTACGGTTCACATATGTAACCAAATATACCGACTAGTATTCACTTCGATACTTATCACTGATAATTCTTCAAAAGAATTTTAAATCTACCATAATCTTATACCTCATTACTAGACTATCACTTACAGTCTATCACATAATTCAAGTCTTATCCAAAACTTTTGAAATTCTTTGAATTTCATTATATAACTGCCAATTTCATACACTTATTTCCTGTCTAGGTCTATTATTTGACCTTAAATCAATCATTTAAGATTTTAATAAATTGTCTAAATTCTCAGGTTGTCACATTCACCCCTCCTTATAAGAATTTCGTCCCCGAAATTCACCTTACACCTTACACCTTACACCGTGCACCTTACACCATTCACACATATTTCACATGCTACCCAATACACCACTCACAAGGGTAAAAAGGTTTAAAATTATGCTGAGGGGTCATATAGACCATGAACACATAGATTTGACGGTATTCATACCGCAAAACAAAACATCACTTGGTCTGTTTACAATCACAAAGAAGGTAAACTACCATTACTAGTACTTTAGGTGATTAGCCTATCGTACACTTACGTCATGCATAACGTAATAATTATTTTTTTTAGCGAATATTTACGCTATTAGATTGGATTTATTTATCCAAACAACATAGTTCACCTCAGTCTTATCATAGGATTCAGCACCAAAACAATTTGGTTCAGGAAATTTCTTTCAATAAACAATTGGAGTTTTTGAAAACATTTTTGAGAATGACGTCATGATGCCGTACTGCATTTACAGTCCATTGAGGATTCCGTCATTTGATGATTTTATCATGCCACATCATACCATAGTGGAATTGTGACGCCCCCAAATCCGGGTCTCTTCCAACCCGACAAATGGTGCTACACGGTAATACCATTCATTAACACATTTCCTCAAATAGTCACAAGAGGACTAATATAACTCCATATATATCAAAGTAATATTACATTACCCAGGTTCTTTGTAACCCTTTCATTTGTTCTTGTCATAATATCAATATATTACAGACATTCTTCCTATACTATTACATAAGTATGCTACGGGTTCGTCTTCACCTTGCCTTTATCCTTGCCGGATCCTTCAGTCCGCTGGATCTTAGCTGTGTTCATATGGTTCAAGCAAGAGTGAGCATGGCTAGCTCAGGAAGTACTATAATTCTAATAAACAACATGCTTGAAACATAGAACTAATATATCTCCAGTAACTGAACAATAGTTACGAAGTACTATTGGTGATTCAAAATAGCACTTCATTTCCTTCAAAACATTTTTCCATCAATATTCAGTAGAATAACAATTATGGCTCAAGATTATGAGCATACATAAGTTCTTTTGAAAAGGACATCCCGGCACTAAGTCCGTAAGTCCGGCATAGCTTACGAGCACTTCTGAGTGATCAGCTCATAGTACTCTATGTTGATCAACACTACATTCTTTAAACGTGTATACGTTTAATTGTGGCAACCTCACGTGCCTGTCGTTAAACGACAAAAACATTTGAACATGCGTGGTCTTCGATTGAAAACCATACCAATATAACTCGGTAATTTACAAATCATGCTTGACAGAATCATAATATAAGTCTAGCCGGAAGAATTGGCTTAAGACTTCATCATTCTAGATTTCATGTGAGAGAGTACATGAATTATAAAGCTTGTCCAGACTGAACTGGAACAAGGGTTAGAATACTTGCCTTTGGCGTCTGCTTACTGGTTAACACACGTACACTTTAAGTTCCTATGATTCTACAATTCATAATCATATAACGTACCATATTAGTTCATAATTAACCAGGTATGTTTTCTATTATACCTTACCCTTCATCTCAATGTAATTCTAACTTAGTTTCGTTATTAAGGGTTTCGGCTTTCATTACGTCATTCATATCCCACTCGTCTTTGATTTATTATAAACATGCATTAGTGTATTACAAGCACATTACAATGTCTTAATTATGTTGTGATTACATCACAATTCATTACTATTAATCCCTCTTTCATTCTACACTTGGAACCCTTCTTCTCTATCTTCTTCCTTACACTGGCGCCGCGGCGCCACTAATTGGTCTGTAACTCGCGCTGCGGCGCGAGTTAGCAGTGTGCCATCATCCGGCCTCGCGCTGCGGCGCGGCCAAGAAGGCTTAGAGTCGCGCCGCGGCGCGGACTCTGGTCCTCAGAAAATTTTGCAGTTTTTGAAAATTTTGCTAACTTCCCGGACACATAACTTCTTCGTTTTAACTCCGAATTGGTCCGTTCAAAAGCCTACGGTTCACAAATTTCATAATCTACGCGTTCATGCAAGAATTTTATCTATTTGACTTCATTTGCTAAAATTTGACCTATTAGTCCATTTTAACGAAAACGATAAACGTTCGTGAACGTTCAACGCTCATTTCTTTATTCTAATTCGGAATCCGGTCATTTTCGAGTCCGCAACTCTATAATGACTAAAATGACTTGTCTCCATCGAAAACCAACGTTTCCGATTTCCAACACAAAATATGACTTCTATTCCGAGAATTTCACGAATTCGAAGTTAATCGTTTAATCGTGCGAAGTTTGTCAAATCAACCATACTAAGCGTTCTAAGTGGATTTTAACCAACATATAATCACTACAAGTTATTTACTACACCAACTTATAATCCAAGTAGGTTTTGACTTATTTCCATAAGTCATTGACTTTCTCATCTTATGAACTAGAAATCTTCATACTCACGACTTACCAATAATTTAAGTCCTTCAATCAATGTTCTCATGTTATAAACAACATACTAACATCATATGACAAGTCCTTCATGATCCTAACAACTTATTAGGGTTCAAGTTGCTTATTCAACTTATTCGGCTTAAGTTCATTCCTTATAACTTATTACATGTTATCCTCAAGCAACCCCCCCTTCTCTATCAATCCTATCATAGAAAAGATATAGATAAAAGAAAATGAGTCTTACCCTTGAAGACTTCTATTTGCTTTGGAAAGTATCAAAGGTTGAAGTGACTTATAAGTGCTTAAGTGACTTATTCTCTCTACCAAATAAGTAGCTTATATGCTTGAGAGGAAAGTGTTGGATGATAACAAAACAACCAACAAAAAATGAAATGAACTTGGTATTTATAGGCCACCAAAGCTTGGGGCAAAATGGACAATAATCAATCCCACCTCCTCATTCCACCTCCTTACTATTCACAACTTAACCTTTAAGTCTTCTTGCTAGCCACTTCTTTTACTTGCTCACCACAACACTTGGTCATCACACTTAATCCTTGCCCATCAAGACTACCCACTTCCTCACTTGGTTTGACCCATGGGTCAAGGCTTCACATTGGGCTTGGTTAATTAGTCCAACTACTTTCCTATTGGGCTTGAGTTACAATAGATTGGACTTGTGATAATCATACACTTGGGCTTCTATCAATAAACTAGAAATCCCACAAGTCCATTATCTTAAATTTAATAACTTATCATATTTATCCTACGTATAATTCTCGTATGCTATCTCGTATATTAATTCGAAATATACGTTATCTCGTTCTTCGTACATAATAATACAATACGTCGTATTATACCTACATTCCTTACTCCATATAATGTTTACACATTATACGATCACAACTTCCTTCTTTTAACGCTTAATAACCTAACTATCTCAAATTAGGTACGCATGCTAAATATTTCATTTTCCATACTTAGATTATTATTACATAATCGATATCATCTCGATATTATAACATTACGTATTTCTCGGAAGTTCAAAAATAATTCCCGAGCAGAAATTGATGAATAGTGTTTTTCGGAAAATTTCTCAGAAAACTTTTATTTTTGTTTTAGAAATTCAAACACTTTAATTCTCCTACGTAGTTAAAATACTACGACATTACGATGTTTCTAGGTTATAGAACGACATCCATCTTCTCAACACACAATAATAATAAATAATATTATTTTATTCATTATTAAAAGAAATTACAAAATGTTCAATTTTCTGGGGCGTTACAGGAATAGTGACTTTAAGTCAAAGTCACACTAAGTAATACTGCATTGATGACTCCATCATTTTTATCATCTCTGCACCAGGTTACATGGTACATAAGTGATAAATAAAAACAATTTTTTTTAAAAGGCACATAGTGCGTATTTAGCTTGATGTCAAAAATTTGAGGTTTAACATAGCTAGGAGTTTAGGAAAATCTAAATCTTCACTAATGATCATTTGCTTAAACATTCTATCTGTTCCTATTATCCTCAATACTTCATTCACACACAACTATACCCAGTTCATAAAACCACACTTATGAGTTCATAACCTGACCACAATTATATGAGTTTAAGAACTTTCCTAGACAGACCTTTGGCGTCCATTCGCTGAGGAGTTCATAAACATTTCATATAACTATGCGTCAAGAATGTCACATAAGTATGAGTTTTAAGAACTCGTACTTAAACCTATTTTCTCTACCTATGACCTATCTATCTGTTATACACATTAGAAAGGAATCACCCTCTTAACACGCATATAACATATAGCGCGGCATAAACATTTCAATGATTATCAATGCCAGAAACTAAGTGGTTGTCAAACCAAACTCGACCACTAATCAATATAGGAAGCTAAGTGAACAATTCCCCGCCCATATAAAGAATTGGTCAACCTAACCACTACATTGACCAAGAAGCTAAGTGATTCTAAAACCAAGTACAAATTCCCCGCCCATACAAGGAATCATACAACTCAGCTGCCGAAAAGAGTACTCAATTGAATCCCCACCTAATACTTAACTCCCTTTTTCCATACGAATTTCATTTAATTCGTATTCATAATCCATAACTCTTTCATGAGTTTTCATAGTACAATTTCATAGTACAACTGATACACAGCATCTTGCTATAAACTTTTCAATCATCAGATTGATTCTTTTCCCATATCATAACCTTATCAGATCACGGGGTGATCTTATCGTATATATTATGATTCAATTCTATGCACTATGATCGTTTTTTATGATCTTCTATCCCTGCACTTTCAGTCTTTTAGACTCGATCTATTCACCATTACTGCTCAACTTTATTATCAGAGTTAGGGAACTCCGTGTCTTTACACTCGCCGAGATTCATCTTTGAATCTTACCGACCAACTAACTCTATGTGAGTTAGATCTTATCCTAATCACTGCGGTTATTGGTCTCAGGTATTCCTACCTAAGCTTCATAACCAACAGCTCTGATACCAACTGTAGTAGACCCGAATCCAGGTCCCAAATCACCTCGGATCCAGTATACTATTTCTATCACTATTTACGGAAGATATAAACATAAATTATTTATACATTACATTACACACTATTCCCGAAGGTCGAGTAACCTTAACTTAATACACATTTCATAAACTTTCTATCACATTTATCAAACTATACTATTACAAAATAGCCACACATTTTATCCCAAGCTGAACTTGGCATTAATCTTTTTCTGTGTCCGAACGCATTCGCCTTATCTGCAATGTTTTATCATGATATAACAAGGGTGAGCATGAAAGTTGCCCAACAAGTTTATATACAATAATATAACGATGTATCATGATTGAAGAGTATGAATAAAGAGCTTGCTATAATTCATCAATATAATTGAGAACTAGCACGAACAAATTTTTTGACTGAACAAGTTTTAAACATGAACAAACATTTCTGAACCAACTGGTAATAAAGGTGATCAACCTTTCATACCTGACTTATACATGCAAGATGTACAGAGTACAAATTTAATGGCAATCAGCAATGATTAATCATAAGCTTGAAGAAACTACTCTTATTAGAGTTAAGTAAAAGAAACTTGCCTGAACCGTTGATTACCGCTACGCAATTTATATCGCTTTACCCCGAAGACCTAATATTAGTAATATAGATCTCCAATATTAGAATAATATCATCACAGTATAATACTGTTATAATTATATCCACAGAATAATCTAAACACATTACCACATAACCCTATCAGTCTATAATTCACATAAGACTTAGTATCAGGTCAATCTATTTCAGTTTGACTTAAAACTGACATAATTCTAACATCCCGACAGTTTAGTCTGTCAACACTCGAGTTTAAGTTCAATTAAACTCTTTCTAAGCACTTAACCATGCCATAAAATCACATTTATATGATTTAACATTCGCTTTTTCATTTCATATTTAAACCTCAATCCAGCAAACCGGATTCAACACATTTTAAATTCAGCAAACTGTTTTCTATATCCGTATCACGAAAATACCAAATCAGTTTATTATTCTCCTATCCTTTGTTCCAAATATATATACACATATTTCATCCACAAAAATTATTTTTTTTCCATAATTTTCTAACTTCCATTAGTATTTTTTAAAAATCATTTCTAGTGCGTAGCTTAAGAAATTAGCTACCTAGTGCTTAACTCCAAACATTCCCATCTCATGGCATAACATTATATATGTTAACGTGATGCTCCATTTTAAATTTCGTGGCAATCAGAGTTGTAGAACTCCGTTTATAGCGATTTCCGTCGGAAAATCACAAAAATTGTAATGGTCATAACTTGGTCGTTCTAACTCGGAATTAGCTCATTTTTGGACACAAGCTACATAATACCATGTGTTTTCATTTCCCAAAAGCCTGGAATTTTTCTCATTAAATAAATGTCCGAAACTGCCCTCGGAAAATTTTGGACAGAAACTTTTTGACGTAAAACAGTTTTAGAGACCTTCACCAAAACTTAAATAAAATGAAATCTATAACTCCGATTAATGATCCGTCACTTTTGTTGGATTCCTATCTTTCTGAACTATAGTTTTCATCTATCACAATCCATATTTGGACATGTTAAGCTTCCGGAATTTATCCCGGAAGTGGCTGTTACAAAACTGTCCTTATAACAGTGTTCTTATCTTTGTGTAGTTTGGGAGAAATTCCATAACTTGTTCAATATTCAACCTATTTGAGTAATTCCAAAGGTATTTTACCCTTAACACATATATCTAGCATCCCAAGAACATAAATCATAAATATCCATCATAGATTTCAAGAAAAATCAAAACCTAGCTCACACTTTAAAAGTTTAAGTTTTCCGAAAAAATTCCATTTTTCTCTTCCTTTGATTCCAGCCAAAATCAACACCCAATATGGGTAATACCAAACACAAAACACTCATTAACATGTATATACATGGCTTTTGAGTTTAGAAACAAACTTTCTTATTTCCTCAAACAAGCATCAAACAAAATCAAAGCTAAGAGAAAAAAAATCATGTTTTCTATCTTTTGAAAAACCTAGCTTCCATTCCACACTTTAGATCTAACTTTTGATCTACAAAAGAGTTGGATCTACAAATTAAACACTTATATACACATAGATCTAAGATTTTAAGCCTCAAGATCACAACTTCAAGTTGTCAAAAATCAAATCAAAACACAAAGGAAATAGACTACATAAGTAGAATTTTTTTTCTATACCTTAGCTTGATTTCCTTTCTCCCTTCAAAGATGTAGATGGATCTTGATTGCATGAAAACCAAAATCTCCCTCTCTTCTCACCCTAGGGCTGCCGAACATGCCTCTCTCTCTCCCTCTCTCTCTCTTTAGTTCTTAGTTCTTGAAGAAAATAGAAGAGATGAAAGAGAAATGATATATAAATTTTTTATTATGTTTGGATTATCATCTTCCAAACCCACTCTCTTTTTCTCTCCTCAATAACCGGCCATATGGCTTACTAGATCCACCATTTCTTGCTCTTTCCTCTAATTAATTGCCAAGTGGTTGCCTTGCAAACTTTGCCAAATGTGTTGGCTTAATCAAAATTGGACACATGGAGAGTTGGTGAGATTTGGTAGGAGTGGTTCACCAACTAAAGTTAGCAATTAATACACATTCATTCCCCCTCTTTTCTCTCTTGTATGGCCGGCCACTTGGCCAATGAATGCTCCAAGTCTTGCTTCACTTTTTAATGTAATATCTAGTGTACCAAAAGTCTAAAGTGTTCCTCCACAATTGGGCTAAAAATTAGGCTATTCCTTTAATGTATTGCTTGATCTCTAACTAACTTCTTTGGCCCCACCTGAGCTATACATAGTCCAATACCTATAATTCTTATCCAACCCAATTCATTTAATTAGGGTTTCACTTCTCCATTAAAACACCAATCCTTGCTCATTTACATCTATTTCCTTAACCCAATTAGTCTTGCTATAATTAGGTTGATCATTTGAGATATATAGAATAAATCTTCTAGAATTAGTAAGTATTCTAAATACCACAATTCTCTTTTTCCATAACCCTTAAGTTATTAAATCCTTCATTCCTAATATATATAATTAGGGTTACACTAGTTTCTTTTGGTTTGTTTATATAATAAATAAATATAAACCATCACCTAATGTTCATATTCCTTACACACAACTTTTTAACCCTTAGGGTTTAATACTTTGCATTTAGGATTCCCAAATTAGGGATTAAATTCTCGATACTAAAATTAGGCTTTCTGAACATATCGTTAGGGTTTTCTAACTTAATCACCATATTCATATCATGAATTTAGGGTTTCGGATACCCGGAACTAAAATTAAAGTTTCTGAGCGTACCGTTAGGGTTTCTAACAATTCGTTAGATTTTTCTAACTTAATAAACGTATGATTAACATAAATTTAGGGTTTTCTAAAGTTATAACTTATCTGATCAATCCTTGATCTCAAATCATTACGGTTCACATATGTAACCAAATATACCGACTAGTATTCACTTCGATACTTATCACTGATAATTCTTCAAAAGAATTTTAAATCTACCATAATCTTATACCTCATTACTAGACTATCACTTACAGTCTATCACATAATTCAAGTCTTATCCAAAACTTTTGAAATCTTGGAATTTCATTACATAACTGCCAATTCCATACACTTATTTCCTGTCTAGGTCTATTATTTGACCTTAAATCAATCATTTAAGATTTTAATAAATTGTCTAAATTCTCTGGTTGTCACAGTATATGTCTTGTATAGTGGATTAAAGATGACTTACCATAGATTTAATCTTTATAAGTCATGAGATCGTAAGAATCATTGGGTTCGTTATAGTTTCAGACCATGAAAATATTGTTTATTGAGATCGATTGTTTTTAAACGATTTAACAATATCAATACGTTAATATATGCATCTTGCTTGGTTAGGATGTAGATATGAAATCCAGAGAGTATTCCATGAGATTTGGCTTAGAGAACATTAGTAACGAAGTTATGGCGAATTTCACGGAAATATACGTTAAACGTCGAAAACGTTGGAATTCTGGATGGGAGGTCGAAAGTTGCTGTGAAACTTGAAAACTTTGTTTTTCAATGTCAATACGTGAGATAGGGTTCGAGAATCGTCAGATTCCGACTTAAAACGAAGAAAACGAGCATTGAACGCTCATTAACATTTATAAACGTTTAGAAATTGAATTTAATAGTGAATTTTGAGTTATTGGATTCGAAAGTGCTGAATTATTATATGAACGCGTAGAGTATGTCATTTATGACGTGTAGGCTTTTGAACGGACCAAATCAGGCTTATAACGAAGAAGTTACGGCCTTGGGAATTCTGCAAAATTTTTTAAAACTGTTGAAATTCTGGTACTGAGGTCTGGCGCTGCGGCGCCAGACGTAGTGTAAAAAGCCGCGCTGCAGCGCCGGTACAGTAACATTGGCCACTGCTAAATGGTGCCGCAGTGCCACTGTTTGTACAGAGTCTCGCGCCGTAGCGTTGAGACCGAAAGTTATCCACTGCTAACTGGCGACGCAGTGCCAGTCTAGTACTATAGAGGCCGCGCCGCAGCGCATGTGTAAGGCTTTGGATATGGACTTAGGTTTTAAACTTCAATTGTTTAGGGACCTAAAGGGGTAATGTTTGTACACTTCATAAGTGTATTAAAGCTATTCCTATACTACCTATACTAAGGTATATGGTATTGAACTTAGGAGTTGAATGCATGTTAATAGGTTATGAATGATGAACATAGTTGGTAATTTATCAACGATGCTCGAGTCCGGTTAATAACGTTAGTTGAGTAATGAGCCGGGACGAAGGGTAATGAGTCGCGTTGACTTTATTATTAATATTAAGTTAACTAAGACATAGAAGAGAAAGAAGTTGGTAAGAACAATATGAACATTTGTTTGATAGCTAATTATAGTGTGCTATGTGAATATATCATGTAGATTCTGTAAAGGTTGTGGTCAGTCGATTAAATTATTTGAAGATTCTGAAAGGCAAGTTTTCTTAACGCTTGTCTAACTTTTAAGTTAGCCAAGTTTTATGTGATTCATTGAACTGAATTGCACGACTAGTTTTAAAGAAAGGGTCGATGCCAGATTTAACTCGGCTAGATTACTCGTAAGATATAGATCGAATGATATTTCATATCCTTCTATATAGAAATGTTAATTCTATCCTATGCCAAGTAATTGGTACGGACGTGAAGGTAAAGTTTGTCTATGAACAAACAAAAGTATTTTTAATCGATTATTCGATGGGCACACGAGTCTGCTAAAAATACTAAACGTAAATACATTTAATGAATGAGTGTTGATAAACATAGAGTACTATAGGCTGATTACCTAGAAGTGCTCGTAAGTAATGCGAACGTAACAACCTTAGTGCTGTGAAATCCTTTTCAAGTATGAAAACTGAAAGTTACTATTTATGGTCTATTGACCGGTTCAGAATTCCTAATCTATTCTATACTTTGGGAATTGATGTTATGAACTATTAAAGTATTATTGTTTCATGATACTTCATAACTATTGTTCAGTTATGTAGGAATTGTTATATAATTCACAAATGTGGTATTACTGTTATCCTTTGTTAAACTTGCCGAACTATCATGCTCACTTCTTGCGTGAATTATATAACTGCAGTTAAGGATGAACGTACTAAGAATGCCAAGAGAGATAAGGGCAAAGCTAAGATGGATGCTTAGGCATAGCGTAATAGATTAGTAAGTTTTTATGTATTATACATTATGAACAACGAACGATGTAACCGGTTTATGAACCTGGGAAGAATTATACTTTGATTGTAATAAGAAGATACTAATTACATTAATTTTGGTGTATTTCAATGGAATGATTGTATGGATATTAGTAAAGTGGAGCACCATATGTTGGGTTGGAAGATACCTGAATTTGGGGACGTCACATTCACAATTTATCAAGAATAGATTAATAATGATAACTCAATTAGGAAGTATCGATGATCAATAATGATAGTCACTATGGAAAGAATATCAATAATATGCAAAGGTTTATCAATTCAAGTTCTCAAAGTACTGAATACTAAGCAGTCACTAAGGACTATGAACTTCTCCTAGAATTAGCAGTAATATCACTGATAATTCATAATAACGAGTACAACAGGTGATCAGCCTAAAGTACCCTATGTCATTCATAACATTTAGTCTCTCTCATGTGCGTACGTCTGTTCCCTGACAATATATATTCCCCTACTAAGAGGGCTGTTCTTCTCAGTTATAAGAGTCTGCACCAAGTTAATTAGTTTGGATAGCTTTTGATCGATTATCAATAATCTAGCCGAATCAATTGGCTTAGACAACTCTTTCAACATATCCATAGACAGTTATCAAAATTTGAATTTCATTTCAAAATATGTTTCCTTCATAATTCTACTTGTACGACCAATAATTACACAAGTTCAATAAGACTCAAATAAAGAGTACGGTTTGAGTAATTGCTTACGATATGCGTCGGATAAAGTAATGCAAGGGTTTAGGATAATTGCACAATAAAAGTAGGGTTCAAGGAACTTGCCTTAAGCGTAGTTTATCCACGTTAAGAAATCAACACTTTTGAATCCTATTTATAGCATATTATATGTTCAAGATGTTCATTAGCTAACACAGTCTTTACTCAAGCTTGATATGATTCATGTATGCACATATGGTACAAAAATCAGATTTTTAGATTAAGAATGATCAAACACTTATGAGTAAATTAAAAATACTCAAAGTTAAATTCTTTTTACCCATGGACCTTTCTATTACGAGGCAACCACCAATATATCATCTAAGCATCACTTGTAAACATGTATCAGTAGATTTTTAAACAACTTCTAGTAATATAGGTACCATACAAGCTAACTGCCAAAGATTAGATTACAGAATCTTAGATTCCAGACCGGCGCAGCTGCGCCATGGCTAAGCCTAGGATCGGCGCAGCTGCGCCGTTCAATGGCTATGCCAAGACTCAGTTCCTGCCTCGTGGTTTCTGGTCGGCTTGCTCAAAACAATCATACATGATATATTTGTCATGTTAAGGGTCTTTTCATGCTTCTCAAGTCAATCTAGGTTCCCTTTTATAATATATTTCTAAATTAAATATTTCAATAAGTTAGGGCCATTTAAGGTCGTAAAACCACAAAGTCTATCATGCTTACTCTCTAAACATACAAGATAGTTATAACACGCATATTAGACATGCTTGTGAGTAGTCATAACACATATGTGAAACTAACACCGCTTTAGTTGAAAATGTGATGCCCCCAAATTCGGATACTTGAAACCCAAACTCGGTGCTTCACGATACCATTTCTATGAGCGGAATAATACTAATAATAATAACAATAATATAATATTCAACTTAAATTTACATATTCATCAGAGTCTATTCCCTAGGTACGAGACCTTTAAACAGTCATTACATGTCATAATATATAAATAGATATCATAGTCTTTATAATCTTAAACTATTACAAACTATACTATTGAAATCAATCAGCCATCTTTCCCTTCCCCTTGATTTTTGGCAGAGCCTTCAGGTTGTTCGCTCTTAGCTGAAAACATTAAATTAAGCAAGGATGAGCATTTGAGTGCCCAACAAGTATTAACAATATATATATATATATATATATATATATATATATATATATATATATATATATATATATATATATATATATATAAGCTGAAAGAATTTAAATATTTTCTTTATACTATCCTTCTACAACAAGTCAATAGTTGTGAAGTAATTTATACCAAGGATAATAATAACTTAACAACCCTCTTTCAAATTTTTGAAACTACATATTGACTATATATATGGTTTATGTGACATACTATGAACATTGTTTTCATTTTCGAAAGGGTTAAATAGAAATTCATCTGCAAACCGTCATAACTTACGGACACGGGGGTGATCAGCCCGTTGTGCCCTGCATTGATCAATACTACATTTCAAGAACGATGCTATCGTTCATTCTGTCCACCTTGGGTACATAAATGTTTTCCCGTGTATGGGATGTTCATACTTGTCGGGGTTCCATAACAAAGGTCTTATCTTGTTCAACAATAATCTATAATTCAACATATATATATATATATATATATATATATATATATATATATATATATATATATATATATATATATATATATATATATACGGGTAATTGACAAAGGAGTATCAACATGTGATTAAATACAATAATTATCCAAGTGGGGACACTTGTATAACCATTTATAGAAATTAACGAACAGAATATATGTATCTGAATTACCATATACTAATATGTTGAAAATCAATGAGCGTATATAATATAGGTTTAACAATCTATACAATAATAATATAATTTTGAACTTCTTACTCATGTCCATTGCATAAAGAAAATGCAAAGGCAGGATACTTGCCTGATACGCTGCTTACAATTCTCAACTTAGTTTTATCTTTTATGAAATCACCTATTAGTAATAAGATCAATTTACTGATTAGAATTATATCATATCACATAATACTGCTTATTGCAGTCAGCACATTCCTAATCATATTGTCACATAACTTTAACAACCATTGAATCACAAATAACCTGTTAACAAGTTAACCTATCTAAGTCCAAATCAATTTCTGAAACATGTTGGTCTACCGACAGCTTTATCGGGTAATTATCGAGTCTAAGAATCTATCTCGAAGTTCAACATCCGTAAATATTAGTCATATAATTTTTAAATGACTTATAATTTTAAAATATTTATTATAATTTATCATAAATTTTCAAACACCTGAATCATTATTAAATGATTTAAATATCAAACAATTATATTATCATTAATACTTAATTAATATTAAACTATTAATAAAACCATTGTCAAAATATTAAAGTTATGAATAATAACTCAAAATATTTTTTTAACGTATTTATATTACCCTTAAATGATTTTTAAAACATTGAAAATCATTTTTAAATAATTACTATTAATATTTAAATATTAATGTACTATTTATCCAAATATTAAAAATTATTAATTATAACATAAAATATTTTTAATTCATTTATAACCTTCTTAAATGATTTTTAAATTAATAAAACCATTTTTAAACTATTTATTTAATATAATTATTAAATAACTTTAATATCATTAATAATCATTAATTAATGAATTTAACCTCTAAATATTAAAAGTTATATTTTATAACTTAAAATATTTTTAAATACCTTATTATTATTTAAAATGATTTTTAATATAATAAAATCATTTTTAATTTATTTATTTAATTTATTTAATAAATAACTTAATTATCATTAATAATAATTTATTAATGAAATTTATCACATAATATTAATAGTCATTAAAGATAACTTAAAATATTCTCTTATATCATAATATAATTTTAAATGATTTTTCATGTATTAAAATCATTTTTAAATAATTTATTTAATATTATAATTAAATAAATTAAATACTTTTAATATTCCAAAAATATTAAATATTTATGAAATATAATTAAAATAATTAAAAACTATTTTTCAGACCTTAAAATAATTTTTAATAATTTATTTTGTATTTTTAATAATTTAAAACTGATTTTCTATAATTATTTAATATAAAATATAATTTTTATTCAAAACTGTCGCTAAAGACCATCTATAGCGACAGAACCGTTGCTATAGGTGTTCTTCATGCAAACCCAGAAAATCAAGCTTGTTAGCGAGTATGCATGTTTGACCACAAATTAAAACATCACACAAAGTGTTTCTGGTCGTCATGTTGATCAGATCGTGTAGTGATAGTACAAGACTACACGATCTAATAACAAATATGATCAAAACATACTCCAATCGAACGATCTAAGCGTCTAAAGTGGCTGTCAGAGTTGTTCTTCATTTCTGGGTTTGCCCAAAAATGAAGAACAGTGCGATATGCCCACTCTGGGCTCCCACTACATGACGTTCGTGTACTATTTTTGTGATCTAACAACTTCAGTGTCTATACAACGTGTAACTAAGTAGATCTATCACGAAACATTAGCAAAACATCAAAACAAACACGAGATAAAGTTTGGTCAAACTATGTCAGTCGTCATGTTCTTATGTTTTCTAGGTTTCCCAGAAAACAGTAAACGTAATCGACTTGACTAGTTTGACCGGCTACAAATTCCAACCTGTTTATTATTTGTGTGATCTTAAGGCATGAGGATGTAGTCCAACAAACATAGTATAACTTAGATTCAACAAACACATCAAAACGTGCAGAACCTGCCAGATCTAAGCGGTTAAATACATTGTTAGACACCATTTTATACTTTATGGGCTGCCCAGAAATAGTCCGGTCAATGCCGGTCAACAGATTTTGACCGTTAATAACTCAAAATCTAGACCTTTAATTACTGTGATTCCACTTCCAGCTTAAAGAAAACATGACAACCTACAGATAAAACACTTAAAACAACAAAAACACATAACCGGTAAAGCTTTATAAGGTCTGAAATTCGTTGTCAGACCTCAAGAATTTTTTTTCCAGATTTTCTTAAAACATAAATTTGAAGACTTAGATGATATGGATCTATATAATACCAACCCAGATCATCATAATAAACTATAAAAAACATATTTTAACAACAAATCATAACATCTAACAACTGATTAATGGACATAAATCAAGGCTAGGGTTTATACCTTCTTTGATCAATTGATGATTCAAGGCTACTGATTTGGTTATGGGATTTCGTAGGGACTGGAAAGCTTATAAATTTTTTGGGTTTGGGTTGAGAGAAAAGGTTTGAGTGTTTAGTACAAAAATGGCTAGCGAAATGACTTTCTCTCTCTTTCAAACTATAAATAGACATACAAGATGCATGAATGGCTGATTAAGAGCCCATGTGCTGGAATTTTTAAGTCAAGGGAGTTGTTGAGTTTGGTGAACAACCTTTCCTAATGTCAAAACCTACTAGTTAGCCAAAATGATGCAACTAAGGGCAAAATGGTAAATTGGTAAATAATTTTAATGGCATTATTGTAACTTGTCTAGGATTTAACCCTTACGGTTTAGCACATAACATTTGTAGGAAATAACAACTAGGGTTTGTACAAAAAAAATAATTTTAGTTTTTAAAATTTATAATTAGGGTTTCGTTAATTAGATTAGGTTTCTAATTATGTTATACAGGAATATTAGGGTTTAATATCACTAATTATAATTAACCTTGCTAATTTTGTAATTAGGGTTTAGGATTTTTATAATTAGGGTTACAAAAATGCATTTAGGGTTCCTAATTATTAAATTAGGATTCTAATCATTAGGGTTTTAGATTACTAATTAGGTTTACCTTAATTAGCAATAAAATCTATCATACATGATATTAATCACAGTAACACAATTTTTGACTGATCACAAACTTCAGTATAGGTTTCTAATTAGGGTTTCTAATTATTAGAAATTCAAATATAAACTAGGGTTTTAAATTTACAATTAGGGTTTCCTAATTAGCATAATATTATGTAACACATAACATAAATCATATAACACAGTTATAAAACAGTCTTAAATTTCCCATTTAAATTGAAAAACAGAGTTAAACAAATTAATGCTAGGGCTTGGTCAATATACACCATAATTGACCAACCATCAACAATACGTACACACAATATATTTTTATAGCACTGAAAAATTAAAATATATTTAATATTATAATATTATTCTCATTCATTGATCAAAACCCAGAATTAGGGTTTGGATTCCATATCTGAGTTTTCTGTCATAATTAACCTTATTAATTAAGTCAAAATGATTAACTTAATAACCTGAACAAAACTCATATAATAAAATAATTATTCTAAAATTATTTCATATATTATTAAATAATATAAGATTATATTTTCATGAAAAAGAATTGATAAAAACATTTCCTATATGGAATTAATTATTTAATAATATAATTGATAATAATCAATAATTCTAAAATAAAATTATCTGTACTAATTAATGTAATAAATAAATTTTATTTATCACACATATAAATATAAATACACATTATCTTGACACATATCACCCTTATTTATTTTAATAAATAAAAAAAAATTATACGCAAAATTTATGATTTATTTTTATAGAAAATATCGGGTTGTCACAGAAAATATGCTTTGTTCATGCTTTATTTGAAATATGACACACAAGCGTGGTGTATATACGTTTATGCTACATAAGTGAGTCTAAGAGCATCATCAAACATGATCACAATTATCAGTTTCTAACCCTCAAGGTAGTTTGACAATATTCACATTCAAAGGTCATATTTTTATTTGTAAAGTGTACTAATTCGATCAACATATTCATGCTTCCTTGCTAATCATATTAACACAAGCTAAAGGTTTATTCATGCACTTCTAAGTCATACTAACATGCTTGCAAAGTCAGAATATACATCATATAGTGGTCATGCATATTAGCTCACTATACTAAGTTTTTTCTTGAAATTTTTTTACACAAAGCCTAATAAGGTAGTTTTGAACAAAGGAACTATGTACATTCTAGCATGCTCATTTATGTGTAAAATCAGTCATGTATAGCTTACAAGGTTTACAATTTGTAGAACATGATCTCTAACATAGTTTGTTTTCAAAACTTAACAGTCCAAATCTCCATCTAACCCATATGCTTTCACTAATCACGCTAATCTAGTAAAACATGCCCACATTAGGTTCATATCTCTATATATACCCCTTACACATGCTTGTATACTATTATAAGTCACAGTACTGTAACAAATTGCAAAACAAAAGCTCAAAACTGAACTTAGGAATCGGCGCAGCTGCGCTGCGCCTTAGTGTAAATTCGGCGCAGCTGCGCCGAACTTGGTTCGAGCTAGGAACAGTAAACTTCAGCAATTGTTTAGCCCAAACACAGAAATTACCCATGAAATTGATTCTAAACCTTCTTATTACAGCTGAAACATGCTTATATGGTCATATAACAACTATATGGACATTACCCAAATTCATTAACGTCTAATTCCACAAAAACACAAATTTGAATTTTAAGAACTCACAAACTCTGTTTAACAGAAACTGAAATGGAAAGCAAGGAATGGAATTATACCTCTAAATTGTGAAAAGAACTTGCTCCTAATGAACTCTCAAGCTCTAAGAATGCTCGAATGCTTTCAACTCTCACTTAGCAAATATCAAACAATTTCCAAGCAACACCAACTAATAAACATGTCTACTATTTATAGAAGAATTCTTACACAGACTTAGTAATTTTCCATTAAATCAAACCCATGGATTGAAGGATTGAATGGAGGTTATGGAGGAGCTGTTAGATGGTGGTTGAAACTCATCATAACCCCCACTCTACCGTAATCATCAGCTAAAAAGTTGGAAGAAGAAATAGGCTTAGCCTTTTTGGAAGAATACATATTCTAGCCATGAGTTGCTGTTCACGTACTCGGTGACACTAATTTTGAGACAAGAGAGAAAATCCCAACATTTCATGCTATCTAGGCTTGGTTTGATTTATTTAATTCCCATACTGTAATCTCAATGTACAATTGTTACCATATTAGGAATTTAGGGATTAAATATATATTCACATCATATAATCTATGTACAATAAATATACGCAATAAAATAATGCAGTCAGGTATTATTGTCTAGGTAGTTCCATAATCAACTCTACTACTTACATAACCACATGATAACTTATGTCACAGTTTTAATAATTAATGTTTCAAGGTAGTAGATGTAATATGGAAATGTAACATACATATAACCTATGTATATTTTATCACACTGGTACACTTTATTAAAATAATAATTTACAATATGCTCATGGTATATTATTTTAATATATACCCAAATACATATTGTCACATAGATATTTCATAATGTATTTATAACATATTGTTCCAATATGTTTAATCACATTGTCTCATACAATATAGTTTTATAAGGCTTAATATATAGTCGCATAAATGTCACACTACACTATATAGTATAGTTGTATTATTGCACATAATTGTTAATCTCATATTATTATATTATTAACTTATTTATTTATGTCAAATAAATAAATTATTCACTTCCTCGATTAATGTATTTATGGATCTCCATAACCATTAACAATTAATTAATATAACCATTAACAATTAATATTACTTAATTGGGCACTTTATTTCATGGTTTATTAATGTCACACACATCACAAAATTCTTCATTTAATTTCCATAGTAGAAAATTTAATTTTTTCTTCAACTGACCATTGGCGCAGCTGCGCCAGTTTGTACTGCTGGGATGGCGCAGCTGCGCAGTGCCCTGACAGTGCCAAGACTGGTTTAGCTTCAGCCCGTGTCAATTTTCGTCGCTAAACTCGTTTTATACGACATAAATTGATGTCCACAAAAGTGTTACTACAAGTCTACGAGTGTATTGATTACTTATATAAAATCACTTGATCAACACGATTAGTCCTCTTAATTTTCATTTTAATCTACTTAGTGAATTTCCTCGTTTTCACAATATGCCACACAAGGCATTTCACAATCCTCATTGTCAATTCACACTTCTTAATACACATCGATCAAATACGAATCACTTGATTTAACTAACTCACAAAATAATAACACTTATATTCACAGAAATTTTATTTCCATTAATATATTCATTTAATAATACGTGGAAATTCTCGGGTATTACATCATCCCCCTTATAAAAATTTCATCTCGGAATTGCTACAAGGTTACACAAATAGATGGGGATAATCCCTCATCATCCTGTCGATGTTGGGATTTTTGGTGTCCCTTTTCGTTACTTGTTCTTTGGTGTTCTCATGTTAATGTGAGATTTGTTTGAAAAAACAAGTGAAAAAGGTCCGACATGTATAATGTCGACGATTTAACTTTAAAAGTCGCCAGTTGGTGTATTTAACTGGTTGCACCAACGCAGCCGAAAAGGTTTGCACATTGACCCAGTATTATGACAATGCTAAATGGGTCTGTGAAACCGAGATTCATTTTGGCTCCGTGGGCTTGATTATGCGGAGGGAAGGTGTTAGGCACCCCCCGACATCCGTGTTACCACGGTGACCGCCACTTTTCAAAGAAATTGTTATATAAATGTGTGTGTGTGTGTGTGTGTGGATCAATGTGCAATTATTTGGAAGTAGTGCTGTACCTCGTTCGTACCTATATACATAGGGTTTGGATTTATAAAATAATTCAGTTTTAAACAAGATATAACAATGACGTTTTGTAAAAGAGGTTTTTCAAACCCTGTGCTCAATAGTAATTGAGGCCTTTGATACTTCCATTTTATTATAAAATGTTCGGCTTGTTTGCTTTTATTTTCGAGATGCGAAGCATTCTCGAGAAAATAATATACAGCAGTGCCGAACTCCTCATGGGCATGACAACCATCCAAGGAAATTCAAACACTGTAAAATAATGTACAAGCTGCTTACAGCTGAAAAATGTCCATCATGGGAACCGAATCTAGATTCAGTAGACTGAATCTGTGATCACATGATTCCTAGGCTCACATTATACTGTAATTTGTATGGAAAGTAGTAAGCAGTTATATATATAAAAGCTGTAAATATATATTTAAACAGACATGATCAACCACCACGAAGCAACTCCATGGAGGATCAGAAATGTAAATATATAAAAGCGATAAATATATACATATTGACATAATTAACCACCACGAAGTAAACTCCAGGTGGGACAAAATATAAATAAAGCTGTAAAAGCGATCAACTGCCACGAAGTAAACTCCAGACAGGACGAAATGTATATAAAGCTATAAATGGCCACGAAGTAAACTCCAGGCCTGACAAAAATGTATATATATATATATATATATATATATATATATATATATATATATATATATATATATATAAGCAGTAAACGCACTGGATGTGAATCCAGGCTCATCGGATATGTCCGACAACATTTATATATATAAATTTATATATAAAAGCAGTAAACGCACTGTATGTAAATCCAGGCTCATCAGATATGTCAGACAACAATTATATATATATATATATATATATATATATATATATATATATATATATATATATATATATATATATATATATATATAAGCAAATAAATGCTCCGGATGTAAAATCCATGCTCATCAGATATGTTTGACAACAATTATATATATATATATATATATATAAAAGTAATAAACGCTCCAGATCGAAGTCTAGGCTCAATCGAGGCATAACTCGATAATGTTAGTCCATATATGAAATATATACATATATATAAGTATATATATACAGACAAAAATGAAAACTACGGACCGAAGTCTGGGCAAACGCACACAAAACGACTCTCAATGTGTATAACAGTGTGTGCTAATATGAGAAGAAGGGTTTATATAATGTGAGAAGGCTTAAAATGGGCTGCCAATGTAGACTTCTATGACTTTAAATGGATAAACACTCAGCTTCCACCGGATAAAAGATAGCTATATGTGAGCTAGCAAGTGTTTAAAGATTAGGAAACACTCAAAAGATGTGTATACAGAGTAAAATGGACAGGGCTTCCTCGTCTTTTCCTCTCATTCTCTTCTTTAAATGGCTGACCCTAATGTTCATATTTATAGACGGATGGTCGCAGGTACACCTGCGGCACCCGCAGTTATACTTGCGGCTGGTCATGGTGCATCTAAGCTTCGCGGGTCCTGTCGTCTTGAAGTACGTGCACTCATACACTATAATGTCTGCTCGAACTTGAAGAACTGTAATCCGAGCATTCGAATGAGGTATATCTGACCTTCTTTGGACCGCTTGTGTCTAGAGTTACACAATGACATGGATTAGAGGCTATACGAAGTCAGGAAGAGGGGTCTATGCCCATGGTCTTCAAGCTTCAAATTGTATCCAAAGTACTTCCATACATAATAGTCACTCGGGATTGTAACTCCTTGGTTCTTATGGGACATTGTTGGATATATGTATGTATGAAATGTTGAGATGACGCAGAGGTATTGAAGTGACAAGATGACGTTTGACTCTTCGCTAGTGTTATCGCCGGTTTGAGTTGAAAGTAAACGTTGCTCAGGGTTACATCTAAGATTGGACTACTTGTTGGTATGCCACGATATCATCTTGTGAGAGAAAACGTTGAGGCGGTAAGACGACGTTTGACTCCTCACCGAGGTTATCGCCGATTTGAGCGGAAAGTAGACGTTGCTCAGGATTACATCTGAGATTGGACTGCTTGTTTGTATGACTCATTGTCATCTGTGGGTGTGCCTGTCTGCCCGTTGTTAGCTCTGAGTATGAGGTATGAGTGCCTTGACAGGAGGTCTGAGTTTGAAGTTGATCGCATGTGATTGAAACTAGAATTTTCAGATTTATCGCCAGAAATGCAATGGCATCCCTTGGGGCTATCACCAAGGATGGAGTCGCTATTCCCAGTGTTGATTCTTGGACTGGAACTAAATGTCGCGGTGTTGTCGCTGAGACAGAACTGTCCTCTCTGGTGTTATTGCCAGTTTTTTGATCTGCATACCTCGGGGTTATCTCTGAGATTGGACATGACACTCCTGGTGTGTGTTCCGGGGTTTGGAATGACATTCCCGATTTGTGTTCTTGGTTGGAACTGATGTTCCCGGTTTGTGTTCCGGATTAGAACTGAACTTCCGGTAGTATCCGGAATGGATGTCAACTGTCTTCAAGAGTTATCTCTGAAAGACGAATCTGCCCTCCTACAATGTCACTAACAGGCTTGCAAAAAATTTTGAGTGTCTACAGATGCCCCTCTTTATAATATTCATTCAATGTAAAGCATGGATAGGATAAAGAATCCTAGACACTTGAAATGCAAACAAGATAGATATGATGCTATATGCAGCAACATGATGCAAATGTATGATGCATGATTGTCAGGTAATCCTGTTGGTATAACAATCAGTTATGGCTTGGACATGCGATCCAAGTCTTCAAGGATGTTGACGTTGGGGCTATCACCAAAGTCTTGAATCCTAGACATTGCCTTATATTCCATAGAGGTACCTCTTGTGTATAAGAGATCTGTGGGGATAAAGCTTTTTTTATTTGAGGATGTGTATAACATATTTACTCATTTTGTCAGAGTTACTGCCAATAGTTTGTCCCCGTCAGGGTTGCCCAACCTTCGTTGATGTGTGTATCACCGGATAGATCCCTGCTGGGTGCATTGTCAAGATTGCTTGACCTTCATTGATGTATGTGTCAATGGTAGCATGGAGTTGTAACCCCAGCCGGGGATACGTAGATGAGTTACTTTGATGGTTTTACTTGCCATCGGCTGACATGACGTCAAGGTTGTTTGACCTTCATTGATGTGTGTATCAATGGTTACATTGCGTTGTAACCCCCGCCGGGGATACGTAGATGCTTGAAGGATTTACGTTATGACCCCCACCGGGGATACGTATATGCTTAAAAGATGTGCGTTGTGACCCCTGTTGAGGATACGTATATGCTTGAAAGATGTACGTTGTGACGCCGCCAGGGATACATATTTCATGGTTTTGCGTTGTAACCTCCACTGGGGATATTTAGGGTTGTGTCCCAGTAAATGACGACATCAGACCTTTGTGGGGTATTGCCGAGCATGATCTGTGAAAGCTGAGCTCATTGGTATAGTATTATTCCCTGCATTCAGGCGAATACCATTGAGACGACGGGAGTTTAACTCTGACCGACAAGAAACCAGGATTTTAGGCTATTTCGCTCAATCGCGTAGCATTTTTATTCCTGATTTGGCCTTTTTAGCTTGTGAGACCTCCATTGCAACTCTAACTGGAGCGAGCCAGAGGTGTGGGACCCATGTAGAAGTGCCACAAGTACACTTGCAGGAGCAGCAGGTGAGCCTGCAGCCAATTTTGCCTATGTATAGGCCAATGGTTACTTTCATAAGTCATTTTCAAGTTGCGCAGCGAAGGAAATCTGAGAGGTCTTCTTCAGATCTGCTGAGTTCAGGCAACTTTCTGCATATTCTATCACCGTTCAAGAGTTCTTCACTGTCCTGGTAACGTATGCATGTATCTTTTTCCAGTTTCTATCCGTTGGAAAATGACTTATCGCATGAAATACATTTAGACACGTAGTAGTGAATATGCATGCTGATATGACTTGATAAAAAATATTCAACATAGTAAATGTTAGTATTAAACCATGCTGAAAATAATGATGTGAAAAAATTTGACTTTTGAAACAGTCAAATTGGCACCTTTTACTGTCATTTCTTATCCTATCTGAGGACAAATGAGTAAAGGTAGAAAAGTAAAATAATCCTGGTAACTAGACTACACTTACGGATTTTTTTACTGTGATGTGATAATGCATGTAGGATGTATATGACTATGTATAGGTGTGCTACTGAATGGCCACCTAGTCATGCCTATGTGCATGTGGATAGTCCCATTTACAAAGGGGGATATGGAAAAATTTTCCCAAAATGTAGGCATTGGGTAATCATGCATTTTTAACTCTACTGTAGATGTATGTTAAAACAATGCATGCATGCATGTAATCATAGAATGCATTTTGGAAAAAGACTCCAGGTAAGAAATAATCACACCATTTTTGAGGTGATTTGGAGGCTTGTTGTCCAGATATTATGGATCCGGATCAGCCGAGTAGTTCCTGCAGGACCACTTCTGGAGCACAGAGGAGGACATCTGAAGAGCCTCAACGCCGTTCTGTTAGACAGCCTTGTCATTTGGTGGAGGCGATAATACGTCCTAATAGGGTTGAAGTGTCGAATGTCGAGGACGAGGAGGAGGATGTACCGATCGAGGTTCTTACTCCTGATGTACGTGTTCCCCGTAGGGATTTACCAGGTATTCAAGTGGCGAACCCAGATCTTCTAGGTGACTTGAGTAGGTATCCTTCAGTATATCTGCATGCAAACGAGGTATAAAGTTAGATCTTTAATCTTCCTTTTTTCCTATTGATGAGGAGTCAAGGATTCTGATGCTGATTTGTATTTGATGTAGGTTCCCGACTTCACACAGCCTCGAGGGAACTGCTTTAGCATCCACTCTATGTATCAAGCTTTGCATGATGACTACAGAGAGATCGTCCATGGCCAGGTATTTAGGATGTTATTCTCCATTCTACCCTGTCGCCGTTCCTGGGGTTACCTCAGTGCATTATCTGAGCGGTGGTTTCACCAGACTCAGTCACTCCATTTGCTGGACTGTGAGTCGATGATGACGCTGATGGATTGGCAATTTATCATAGGTATGAAGTTTGGAGGGGAGGCGGTGCCTTGCACGACGGATATCACCCCTATTGCTGTCAGATTCTTGTTGGGAGTTCCGACGGAGGATCTTAAGGGCAGGACTGTTTGTATAGGTCCTTTGAGCGTAGATGCTATGAGCGGGCTATTGAGTGAGCCCATACCCGAAGATGTGAGAGTCAGGGATTGCATTCTTCGGCGATTGTTCCTGATGATCATTAGGGGATGCTTTTGTACTGCTTTTGTACGTATTTTCATTGGAGGATCATTGGAGTTCAGCCAGGGTGGATGTACTGCTTTTGTACATATTTTCATACGTCTTCATGCCGCGGTACATGGATGAGCTAGATATCGACGTCATTATGGCAGTGAGAGCTCTCAGGGAGGTAGGGTCATACCATTGTTCTAATGATCATTGCAGAGACTCAGAGGTTAGCTACATACTGCTGCACTTATCCGGTAGGAGTGTTCACAGGTAGCTCAGTCATGCTGTATGTGTGGTTTATGTCACACTTGAGACCGATTGGCACATTTAGACGGCAGGGGTTTTGCTTCACCCATGATATAGCCATGTTTTACTCTTTTCAGCCTGCGGAGTGTACATATGCTGCATCGTGGTCAGCTTTTTTGGTAGGGATTAGAGACCCATTTGCTATATTGCCATTTTCAGGGCTTAACTCACCCTACAGTTTAATTACTCATGCTCTGGGCATGGATTATCTCCCTCTGGCTGAATTGAGGGGCATGATTACTTACCACCCACTGGCCGTGATGTGTCAGTTTGACCAGTTTTAGGATTTTCATCCTTTTAAGGGGCAATGAGTCAGCGCTTCGCTTCACATCGTTTATCAGCGGAGGATAGATCAAGGTTCTATGGCTGTTAGGATCCGCGAGAGCTGGCTGAGTTTTTTGTCAGTCATCCAGGTTGTTTTGCAGAGTATTTCGCATGGATGGAGATAGAGACTGCATTGGCTGCGGTAGTATCCGCAGTGCAGGAGACTAATTCTGACGATGAGGAGCCTACAGAGGAGGTTGATATTCCAATCGATGACTTAACTACTGGGTTGCCTGCATTAGTGATGGATTCTCCCACCCTGAGTGCCACTGTTACTCAGTATCCGCCACAACATTTGGAGCAAAGCTTACGTCTGATGACCTATGATAGAGATCAGGCTAGGGCCATGAGGTTGACAACTCTTGATGAGAGAGACGCCTCTCTATTAGAGAGGGATGAGGCTAGATCAGCCATGGATGCATTGATTGCAGAGCGGGATGCCGCCTTATCTGCTAGGGATGTGGCCATTGCAGATAGTATTTTCGTTGCAGTGCTACCTCCATCTTCAGAGAGGGATGCTATGTTAGATCTGATAGTCCGCATATATACATATCTGTAGATAGCTTTGCATTTTCTTACATACACTAGCATAACCATTTTTTCATACACTAGTATAGAAAGGGAAAAAATGTTTTATTTTCTTTATTGCGACCGGGCCATATAGAATATTGTTTCCTATGTACCCCCGGGTATTAGGGAGATCAGGTCGACGTAGTTCGCCCCTCAGGACGAATCGCAGCTGAAGAGAAATGTGAATCCCATGTGCAGCCTATACCGCGGGGAGAAGAAAGTTTAAACCCATAACGGGGATAAACTGCAGGTGTGTAAAAAGTTTGATCCCGTCTTCAGGATAAACTACAAGCGTAGAAAATTTTAATCTCGTCTTCAGGATAAACTGTAATTGTGAAAGGTTAAATCCCGTCTTCAGGATAACCGAAATTGTGAAAGGTTAAATCCTGTATTTAGGATAACCGAAATTATGAAAGGTTAAATCCCATCTTCAGGATAACCAAAATTGTATGGAAGGTTTGAAATGAAGTGATACCAGGCTGCTGGTTTGAAATGTATGTTTCCCTGAGGGGTAGAAGAGTACGCAAAAAGGAGAGGGTTTAAAACCGGAATGACTGGTGATTGAAGATCCAAACTAGAATGTTTGTTTGATGGTAACTTTAGACATAGTACCGTTTCACGGTTTCTGAGTCGATAAGCTGTGGAAATTCATCGCCATCCATTTCCTGCAATCTGAGAGCACCTCCTGTCAATACCTCCTTGACAACAAATGGGCCTTCCTAGTTAGGAGCGAATTTTCCCTTAGATTGATCTTGGTTGTCAATGATCATCTTTAAAACCAAGTCATGTTGTTTGAATTGCCTTAGTCAGACTTTTCTATTGTAGGATCATGCGATCCTTTGCTAATATAACTGACCATGGAAGATAGCAGCGGATCGCCTTTCGTCTATTAGAGACAATTGGTGATACATGTCTTGTACCCATTGGTCTTCACCCAACTGAGCATCCATCAATACTTTGAGGGATTCCATTTCCACCTCTATGGGGAGCACTGCTTCCATCCCATAGACTAATGAGTAGGGGGTTGCCCCAGTGGAATCACGCATGGAAGTTCTATAGGATAATAAAGTTAGAGGCAAGAGGTCAGGCCATCCTTTATGATTGGCGGACATTTTCTGCATGATCTTTTTAATGTTTTTATTAGCCGCTTCAACAACATCATTCATCTTTGGACGGTAAATGACGGAGTTGAGGTGTTTGATGTGGAATTTGCTGCATAACTCCTCCATCATTTTGTTGTTGAGGTTCTTAGCATTGTCTGACACAATGACCTCTGGTTGTCTATATCGATATACGACATTGTTTCTGATAAAAGCAATGATGACTTCTTTAGTAACCCTGGGGAAAGAGGCTGCTTCTACTCATTTGGTGAAGTAGTCAATCATAGTGAATATGAATCGATGTCCATTACTGGGTTTGGGCTTGATGGGCCCGATCACGTCCATTCCCCACATTGAGAAGGGCCATTGAGAACTCAAATTGTGGAGTTCCCTTGGAGGGGCGTGGATAGATTCCCATGAATCTTGCATTGATATCACCTCTTGACGTGATCATCACAATGAGCTTTCAGTGTAAGCAAATAATGCCTCGTTCTGAGGATCTTCTTGACAAGTAGGGGTCCACTCATGTTAGGGCCACATACTCCACCATAGATCTCGCCCATGAGTCTCTGAGCTTGGTCTTTATCTATACATTTGAGGAGACCTAATCCTGCATCTCTTTTGTAGAGTGCATCTCCGCTTAGGTAGAATTTAATAGCAAGTCAATGAATCTGCCACTTGTTAGTTAGGCTCGTCTTAGCGGGTGTAGATCCATCTCATAGATACTCCTTGATGTGCTGATACCAAGGGTTGTGGATGGGAGGTAGCTCATCCGATACTTCTCCAACGTAATTCCCATAGAATGGGGCTTTTTGCAGAATAAACGTGATGCTTGGCATATTTTCCTTGTCAGGTATGTAAACCAAGGAGGCCAACGTTGCTAAAGCATCTGCAAAATCATTCCTATTATGAGGAATGTGTAGAAAGGAGATTTCTTCGAACTCCAAAGCTATCTATAAAACTTGCCGATGGTAAGGCAACAAATTTAATTCTTTGGTTTGGTAGATTCCTGTGGATTACTTGATTACCAATTCAGAATTCCCAAAGACAGTTAACCTCCTGATGCCCAATAAACGGGCAAGTTTTAGCCCCATGATACAGCCTTTATAGTCAGCTGTGTTGTTGGTGCTAACAAGATGTAATTTAACGGCGACGGGATACTGCTCCCCCGTACCAGATATTAAAACTGCTCCAGCTCCAGAGCTTTTTATGTTAACAACTCCATCAAAATACATTCTCCACATACGATATGTATCGTACTGATGTTGTAGCTGAACGGTCATTACCCCTTCGTCGGGAAAGTATATTTCCAAGGGTATGGGCTTACTGAACACATACTTGAGAGGATCCACTCGGGATATGAGATGGGTTATGTGACCATGGAGGTAATGCTGTAACCTCATGGAAGCCCATGCTAAAGCACAACAAGTCTTCTCGATCAGAGTGTACTTGTGTTCACTGATGCTGAATCTTTTGCTGAGGTAATAAATAGCTCGTTCTTGGCCTCTATTGTCTTTTTGCCCAGCATACAACCCATGGCATTGTCATTTATGGACAGATACATGAACAGGGGAACATCATCCCTGGGAGGTACCAAAACAGGAGCGTTAATCAGTTGCTCTTTGATTGTGAGGAAGGCTTTCTGACACTCAGCATTCCATTTCATGGAGGAGTTCTTTCTTAACAGCTTGAAGATTGGCTCACAGGTTGCTGTGAGTTGAGAAATGAATCTGCTAATGAAGTTGATTCTTCCCAAATATCCAAAAATCCCCATATTTCCTTCTCTGTCTGAGGAATGGGCATTTCCTTGATGGCCTGGATTTTGGTAGGATCCAGTTCAATACCTTTGTGGCTGACTAGGAAACCTAGCAACTTGCCTGACTTAACACCAAAGGAGCACTTGGCGGGATTCAACTTCAAGTTGTACTTACGCAACCTGTTGAAAAGTTTTCTGAGATGGTCTAAGTGGTCTTCCTCCTTTCGGGATTTGATAATGATGTCATCCACGTAGATCTCTATTCTTTATGCATTAAATTGTGGAAAAGAGCCATCATAGCTCGCTGATAGGTTGCCCTAGCATTGATGAGGCCGAATGACAACCGTTTGTAGCAAAAAGTTTCCCAAGGCATGATGAAAGCAGTTTTCTCACGATCTTCCTTAGCGACCATAATTTGATGGTACCCCGCAAAGTAATCAGCAAAGGAGTATATGCCGTATTGAGTAGTATTTTCAATAAGAATGTGAATAAAGGGCACGAGAAAGCTATCTTTAAGGCAAGCTTTGTTCAGATCCTAATAATCCACGCAGACTCACACATTTCCACCTGGTTTAGGGACGAGAACAATGTTGGATATCCACTCCGGATATATAGACACCATGATAATGTCTGCTTGAAAATTTTCTTGAGGATGAGTGCTAACCAAAAAATGAATAACCCCCAAACTGCCTTACACGCCCACTCTGAAACCCTAGGTGTTATAATGTAGTAATCAGTCTTGGGTCTGAGCTTTGAACGTGGAGAGAATCGTGGGTAATCGAGGAGAGATGCACGGCTTCAATTTAGTAATTGATAGAGAGGAAGAGACATGCGTTTTGGAGAGAGCACTATGAACACGCCTTCTGTTATGATTTCAAATGATAGAGTCATAATGCACAACGTCTGTTTTTAACTTAAAATAATTCTTTGTCCGGTGTCGTGCGCGATCACGCGGCCTGTCAATGTGTTTTGGGCATGGGCGCGCGAATGCTGGTTGTTGTCTGATCCGCATACATTGCGGGTGCGCGGTAACATGGCGCGGCCGCGCGAGTGTTATTTGCTGTATAGTTAACTGTTATTTCAATTACTTCAAAGCAATGGTGACATCACTCCAAGATATCTATATAGACATCAATAAACTCTGTTAATGTATGAATTACTGATTATGAATGATTGTCTAACTTAATACCATAACTTCGATGCTATGCACAGACATACTTATACCCAAATTTAGCAACTAAGCGATTACTGCAAAGATAATCTTCTATCACAATATCTAAGAAAATGCAAGAGAAGTAATACCAGCAACCTAAATTGAATAAATTAAAAGACAATAGAGATAGAAATAATGGGTTGCCTCCCATCAAGCGCTAAGTTTAAGTTATAGTCAATTAGCTTGACTGTCTCTGAATCTCATGTTGAAGAAAGAATTGAGGTGACTTTCTGTCTGTCCACCTCACCACTAAAATAATGATTCAATCGCTGTCCATTCATCTTAAAAGGCTTGTCCGAAAACTTATCGAATACTTAAATTGCACCATGTTGTGGATTGGTATCCGGATATTGCACGAGTTCGTCGAATTCCTCATCCTCTAATTTTGAGTTTTCAGTAATGATACTCCTCAATGGTTCATAATCCACCAGACTCTGTACTTCATCATTTAAAACCCAATCCACTAAATCAACCCGGAATCATTCTTCTTCATCTGTTGGGAACTTCATTGCCTTGAAGACGTTAAAGGTAACCTCCTGATCATGTACACGCATAGTGAGTTCCCCTTTCTGTACGTCTATCAAAGTCCTTCCTGTGGCTAAGAATGGTCTCCCTAGTATGATTGGTATACTCTTGTCTTCCTCATAATCTAAGATAATGACGTCAGCCGAAAAGATAAATTTGTCCACTTTTACCAATACATCTTCAACAATTCCTCGTGGATACGTGATGGATCTGTCAGCTAGCTGCAAAGAAATGTTTGTCAGCCTTGGAGCTGGCAATCCCAACTGATTAAACACTTACAAGGGCATCAGATTAATACTTACCCCATGATCACATAGACACTTCTCAAAGTTTATCTTTTCGATCATGTATGGAACTGTGAAACTGCCCGAATCTTTCAGCTTTGGAGGTAGTTTACGGTGAAGCACTGCACTGTATTCCTCTGTCAAGGCCACGGTCTCAAACTCATCTAATCTTCTCTTCCTTGACAATATACCCTTCATGAACTTTGCATAACTTGGCATTTGTTCCAATGCCTCAGCAAAAGGTATGTTGATCTGCAGCTTTTTAAAGACCTCCAGGAACTTGCTAAACTGCTTATCTTCCCTTTGTTTATTCAATCTTCGTGGATACGAAACCGGAGGGTGAACTGGTGTTACTGTATTCTTAAGCTTCACACCTGAACCCGCTTTATCCTTCTCTCCTCGCTGCGACTCAGATTTCTCTTGATTTTTTCCCTGCTTAGTCAACTGCTCTGCCTCGCGAGGCCGTGCGGCCTCATCAGTACAACATGGCGCGGGCACGCGACTCTCAGTATTTGTAATATTTTTCCCAGACCTCAATGTGATCGTTTGACACTGTTCTTTCCCGTCTCTTCGTGGATTTGCTTTCGTGATGCTTGTCAATGAACCCCGGGGCCTGTTATGAAGCATGCTCGCCATTTTTCCCATTTGAGTTTCCAGATTTTTAATAGCCACTTCTTGGCTTTTGATCATCACCTCCGTGTTTGCCATATACTTCAACATCATCTCTTCCTTTTCTGATTTCTTTTCTTGCGGAGGTGCAGATGGAGTGTGATGTTGTTTTTGTTGTGAAAATCCGGCAGAAAAGGTGGTTTTGGTGTAAACTGTGGCTGAGATGGCTGTGACAGATATTGTTGATTCGGCTGAAACTAATTCTGCTGATTCCCTTGGTTATTTAACCAACTGAAGTTTGGATGATTGCGGTTATTTGGGTTGTATATGTTCTGAAACTGTCCTTGGTCTTTCCTGTAATTTCCTACATATTGTACTGACTCCGAGCTGATAGCACATTGATCCATAGAGTGTGACCCTGCACAAATCTCACATATGAAGGCAACTGTTTTCATCTTGCTCTCTGCCAATAAATCTATTTTCTTCGCCATAGCTGCCATCTGCGCTGACAACTGAGTAATAGCATCCACCTCCAACAAACCTGCAACCTTGGGCTGTGGCATCCAAGATGTAGGATTTTGAAAGTCATTTGCTGCCATAGTCTCAATAAGGTTATAGGCCTCTTCATAGCTCTTTGCCCATAATGCCCCTCCTGCAGCTGCATCTATAATAGGTCTCGATTGCCATCCCAATCCATTGTAAAATGTGTTGATCACCATCTAATCTGGCATATCATGATGCGGACACTTCCTGAGCATCTCTTTATATCTCTCCCATGCTTCATATAAGGACTCGCCCTGTTGTTGCTCAAACGGAGAGATAGATGTCCTCATCTTCGCCGTCTTAGCCAATGGGAAAAACTTGGCTAGGAACTTCTGTGCTAAGTCCTCCCATGTAGTAATTGACCCTGAAGGAAAAGAATGAAGCTAACTTCTTGCTTTATCCCTCAAAGAGAATGGGAACAACCTCAGTCTAATAGAATCTTTCGTCACCCCATTGTATCTGAATGTATCACAAATCTCAATAAAACTCAGCAGATGTTCATTCGGATCATCCGTAGCAGCACCCCCAAACTGTACCGAATTCTTCACCATCTGAATAGTTCCCAGTTTAATCTCAAAAGTATTTGCTGCTATCGCTGGTCTGACTATGCTAGACTGAAGTCCATTAATATTCGGCATGGAATAGTCCCTTAGAGCCTGATGCTCTTCTCTTTGCTCAATTCTTTGTTCTTCTAGCATACTAGATGTAGTACCCTCTAACCGTGCTTGCAAATTTCTCCGTACACTTGTTTTCCAACCTCTTCCGTTAATATTACCATGTGCTGGTGTCAATTCTGAGTTGGACGATCGTGTGTGCATAAAAATTCTATAAATACCTGAAACCAAATAAACAAAAATAGAAATGAGATAAGATTAGATTTGTCTAAGTCATACAATATAGCTTAAAATTGATGATAATTATTTAAATTTAAACGCCTTTCCCCGGTAATGACGCTAAAAAACTTGTTGCCTCTTTTTTAGTTATAACAAAAGAGCTCTAACTCATGTAAGTATACATGCGTCAACAAGTAATACAGAGTAAGTCGAGTATCGATTCATGGAGAAAGTTGCTAAATTAAATTATTATGCATCAACTAAATCACTATTCTTATATGCTTAAACTAATAATTATGATTATGATTGAAAATTACTCTAAAATCAAATAACAACTAAAATAAGAATAATAACGAAATAAATCAAATATGGAAATAATGGGATCCTAACTTCATTTAATAATTCATCTAATTACCACCATCATGCAAGAATTGTTCACGTATCACAGGAAAGTAGCCAAGAGCACTAATGCAGACATAACCATTTTTCAATGTATTATGACCTACTCACATAGCATCCACATGCAATAGACACCACATAATCATCAATATAACCAAAAACACTATATGTCTATGTGAAATTGGAAACCATATTGGATTTAAGCACAAGCCCTTATTTAACTCATACGGTGAAATAATATGTCTATCTGATTCACGAAATACGAAGCTACATAAAACCGCCCCATATACGTATGCTATCATGATTACAATCCATACTCGCATGTTATTTTTCAACTCCATACAAGTACCTAAATGAATGGTGATCAATCATTCATGCATGTAAACCAACCATGATAAAAATTTCGTATGATATGTAAAACAGTCCAGCAGTCAAGCATGCAATTAAACTACATATTAAAATCTGTTAGAATCCAATAATTGAGTTTAGTTCATGACTGAACCGAAAGCCATTATGGGATCAAAGCAAAACATTGATATTTAGCACACAATTGAAAGAGAGAAGAATAGAATTGATCAAACCCAGTTGCTGACTACAATCCAATAGTAACGTTCAAATCCTTAATAAAACCCAATAAAGAACAGTTGTTTATCCATAGTGATTGAAAATCCAAAGAAGAAGTAGAAATTATGAAGTTTAGGCTTCGTTCTACGTTGGAAATCTCCCAAAGTGTAAAACCCTAGTTCCAATATGAAAAACACGTAAAAACTACTCAATGATGCGTCTGACACCAGTCAGAATTGTTTTAATCAATTACAACCCTTAAAATTTAAAAATTAAATTAAAACAGGTCAACAACTTCAGTCATCGCGCGGGCGCGCATTTTCAAAATTTGGCAAATCCGAGTGATCACGCGGGCACGCGAGTTTTAAGCTTGTATAGCCATGTGGCCACGCGGCTTCTGCAGTTTGGATTCTGGTTCTGCTGCTGCCACTGCTTTACTCTACTACCATTGCTTCTTTATCATGTCACTCTTCCTTCATCCATTCTCAGTTGCATATCCCCACTCGTTCCTCATGTCATGCATCCCTTAGCCTCATGCCATCTAACACCACCAAACTATTCCATTTCCTGTACTTTTACACCAAAAGAGTTCTCAGTACATGTAATGCAAAATAACATGAAATGCAACTAAAAACACATTAAAATATACTTGAGATGAACATAGTTCGCGTAAATTGATATCCAATAAGTAGGTATAAAACCAACTTATCGAGATGCCGCCAAGAAGAAGGCAACAAAATCTGGAAGCTAACATGAATCCACCAGAAGGGGGATCGGTTAACCCGATGCAGGAGTTTGTTAACTTAATAACAACTGCCTTTAATAGAAATGATACAAATATACCTGTCAATCCTGCGGTAGTATGCGCTACTACATTTAAGGATTTTAAGAGTGTAGGTCCGCCAGAGTTCAAAGGAATTACGGACCCTATAGAAGCCCGAACTCGGGTAAAAGAGATTTAAAAGGCATTTGTAATTACAAATGTCGAAGAGGGGCAGAAGACTTCTTTTGCCACCTACATGATGAAGGGAGAGGCCAACTTCTGGTAGGAGGCAAACCAGGCTAGGGCTGGAGTGGAGAATGTAACACGGACACGGTTCAAGGAGATATTCTTCGAGAACTATTTCCCCACGAGTATGCAGGGTAGGATGGAGATGAGATTTTTAGAATTGAAACAAGGGGACATGACTGTTCCCCAATATGATGCCAAGTTCAATGAACTGACGAGATTTGCTCCACATCAGGAGGATACAGAGGCGAGGAAGGCGCATAGATTTGAGTAGGGCTTGAAATGCAGGTTCTATAGCCGGATATCAGTGTTTCAAAGTAATTCCTTTGAACCATTCTAGAGAAGGCAATATTTGCCGAGGGTGGTAGTGAGGCTTTAAGACAATACCACAGAGATAAGAAGAACAAGAATAAAGTAGGAGGGGGAGTGAAAATTGAGGGAGCCAGCGGGAGTGGAAACGAGCAGAAGAGGAAGGCTTTTAACTCTTGGAATCATGCAGTAAAACAAGGAGATCCTAAGAGGAGGATGGAGACTTGTAAGAACTGTGGGAAGAATCATTTAGGAGTCTATCTCAAGGGAAAAGTCATGTGCTACAACTATGGACAAGAAGGGAAAATTTCTCCTAACTATCCAAGTTCGATGAAGAATCATGGATGCTTCGTATGTGGATCAACTTATCACATGGTGAAGAATTGCCTGAAGAAGAGGATGGATGATAATAAGGGCACTAATAGTGGTAAGTTAGCTATTAGTGGTCCAACTCAGATGAGTAGGCCGATGGCCCACACCTTTAATATAACGGTTCAGGATGAAATTGCATCAGGGGATGTAGTTGCAGGTATTATCCCAATCAACGATATAAATGCTTATGTATTGTTTAATTAAGGCCTTTTATAGCATGTGATTTTGCTAGATGATTTGGATTACTTCCTGAAATATTGTCTATACCTTTGAATATTAAGGTACTAAATGAAGAAATAATTCCTATCGAATATATTCATCGGCATTGTTGTGTAGAAATACGAGGTTATAAATTGTTGGTAGATTTAATACCGATAAGGTTGGGACAATTCAATATAATTCTCAGGATGAATTGGTTGTTTAACCATGGTGCAATTATAGATTGTCAAAAGAAATGTATAAACCTTCGAACGTTGAAGAAGCCTAAGGTAGTGTTTTATGGTAGTAAGTCATCGGGACGTTAGTGTTGTCTTACCCTGACACAAACTAGGAAATTGTTGAAGAAGGGATGTGTAGGTTATTTTAGTCATGTTTTTGATACCGAGAGAGTGGGAGTGACAATGGAACAAATACCTATAGTAAAAGAATTCATGGATGTATTTCCAAACAAATTACCAGGTCTTCCACCGGATAGGGAGATCGAATTCGTAATAGATATTATGCCAGGAGCGGCACCAGTTTCAAGGGCACCGTATCGTATGGCGCTAGTAGAAATGAAGGAGTTGATGGATAAACTACATGAATTATTGGATAGAAAATACATTCAATCGAGTGTTTCACAATGAGGAGCACCGATACTATTTATAAAGAAGAATGATGGATCGTTGAGACTTTGTATTGATTATTGAGAGTTGAACAAGCTAACGATAAAGAATAAATACCTATTGCCCAGGATCAATGATCTCTTTGATCAATTGAAAGGGGCAAAGTATTTTTTCTAAGATAAATTTGCGAACGGGGTATCATTAGTTAAAAGTCAGGAATGAGGATGTACCTAAGACATCGTTCAGGACTCATTACGACCATTATGAGTTTTTGGTAATGTCGTTTGGGTTAATGAATGCACCAGTCGCATTCATGGATATGATGAACAGAGTGTTTAAAAAAATATTTGGACAAGTTCGTTGTAGTGTTTATCGATGATATTCTAGTCTATTCTAAGACGCCAGAAGATCACGCCGAACACCTAATATTAGTGTTGGAGATACTAAGGAAGGAGAAGTTATACGCGAAATTCACTAAGTGTGAATTTTGGCAAGAGAGAGTACATTAATTGGGAACAATTAAAAACACCAACTGAGGTACGAAGTTTCCTAGGGTTAATGGGATACTATCTGTGACGCCCCCAAATTCCGACCTCCACTTGGTCACTCAAATTTGGTTCATCACATTCTCATGGTAAAACTATAATAACTAAAATAAAACATTCATAACGGAAGATCTAATTTAGAATAATATACAATGATTTATTATAATTATTCTCCTAAGTCTCGCAACCTACAATACTTAATAAATTACATAATAATATCGACTAAAGACTTATTACATAATCCTACTAAGCTTAAGCATAATCCTGAAAATAGTCTTAATACAACATAATAATCTTAAACATAAAAGGGACAAGCTAGTCGGTAGCCTTGCCCGGATACACTTCCCTGTTCTGCCTTAACTGAAAGGTTTTTTAAAAGCAAGGATGAGCACAAATTGCCCAGCAAGTAATATAAAAAAAGGGTATTCAATATAGTTCCCTATAACGCCCAAGAAAATCGAATTTTTATGGCAATTAAATTTTTATTTGATTATGTGAATTAAATGAATTTAATTGATTATTATTGAGTAAGCTATATGAAGGTCGTTCTATGACCTAGAATGTACTTACATGGTTAGTAATCTTGCTATGTGCTATAATTAATTGTTTGGAATTTCTAAGATAAAAATAAATTTTTTCCGAGAAATATCTGTAAAAACACTATTCATCTATTTCTGTTTGGGGAATTATTTTGAAATTCTGAGAAATGCATAATGATAGAATATCGAGATGAAATGAAATATCGGATAATATTTCATTTATGGCAAACGCAGTTTTCGCCTACGGACTTAAAACCTAAGGGTTGAGTATATTGATTTCCGAGAAGGAAATGAAACGCGTGGAGGGATTTGTGTTATAATTAAAGCGAGTGTTATACAATTATGGTACTAATTAGTACCTATGTATAATATGATGAGTAAATACGACATATATTACGATTATTGTATGAGTAGTATACGGAGAGAATACGTGAATTGTATGTATAAAATACGATTCATATTATAGAATTAAGTTAAGTCTTATGTTAATTCATTTGAGTTGGATTATTAATTAGTCCAATTATTTGAATGAAAAAGCCCAAGTGATTAATGGGTTAAGCCAAGTCAAGGCCCAATGTTAATTTAGTTAAGCCCAATTCATGAAAACCGAACTGTGGGTCGAACTGGTGAGTCATCGAATGGGTAAAACCCGTGGGGAAACCCATGGGATGACCCATGGCAAGGGTGGGCTGGCCACCTTGGAGTGAAAGCCAAGAATAAGGCTTGGTCACCAAGCATTTTACTTGGTGACCAAGAGTGAATAGTAAGGAGGTGATGGTAGTTTGTCCAAATTGCCCTCCATTCTATTTTTCTATAAATAAGAAGCTAGGTTGGTTCATTTGTGAGTTTTTCAATTGCCCAACTTAGATTATTTGAGAGAGAAAGAGAGCTAGACTACACAAATCATATATTTTGGAAGCTTTGACGTAGAGTTTCAAAAGATTTCATAAGAGTTCTTGAGGTAATAATCATTATCGTTCATTTCCATCTCTTTTGATTTTCTTTTATCTTGGAGAATCATAAAAAGAGTGGTATATGTCTTGTATAGTGGATTAAAGATGACTTACCATAGATTCAATCTCTATAAGTTATGAAATCGTAAGAATCATAGGGTTCGTTATAGTTTCAAATAATGAAAATATTATTTGTTGAGATCGATTTTTTTTAAATGATTGAACTCCATTAATACGTTAATATATGCATCTTGCTTGGTTAGGATGTAGATATGAAATTCATGGAGCATTCCATGATATTTGGCTTAGAGAACATTAGTAACGAAGTTATGGCAAATTTCACGGAAAGAAACGTTAAACGTCGAAACGTTTGAATTCTGGATGGGAGGTCGGAAGTTGCCGTGAGACTTTAAAATGTTGTTTTTTAATGTCAACACGTGAGATAGGGTAATTAATAGTTGTGGGTTCTAGAATCATCGGATTCTGACTTAAAACGAAGAAAACGATTATTGAACGCTCGTTAACGTTTACAAACGTTTAGAAATTGAACTCAATAGTGAATTTTGAGTTATTGGATTCAAAAGTATCGAATTCTTATATGAACGCGTAAAGTATGTCATTTATGACATGTAGGCTTTTGAACAGACCAAATTGGGCTTATAACGAAGAAGTTACGGCCCCAGTAATTTCGCAAAATTTTTTAAAACTGTTGAAATTCTGGTACTGAGGTCTGGTGCCGCTACGCCAGACGTAGTGTAAAAAGCCGTGCCGCAGTGCCAACACAGTAACATTGGTCACTGCTAAATGGCGCTTTAGTGCCACTGTTTATACAGAGTCTCGCGCCGCAACGTTGAGACCGGAAGTTAGCCACTGCTAACTGGCGCCGCATCGCCAGTCTAGTACTATATAGGCCGTGCCGCAGCGCGAGTATAAGGCTTTAGATATGGACTTAGGTTTTGAACTTCAATTGTTTAGGGACCTAAAGGGTAATGTTTGTACACTTCATAAGTGTATTAAAGCTATTCCTATACTACCTATACTAAGGTATATGGTATTGAACTTAGGAGTTGAATGCATGTTAATAGGTTATGAATGATGAACAAGGTTGGTACTTTATCAACGATGCTTGAGTCCGGTTAATAATGTTGGTTGAGTAATTAGCCGGGACGAAGGGTAAAGAGTCGAGTTGACTTTATTATTAATATTAAGTTAACTAAGACATAGAAGAGAAAGAAGTTGGTAATAACAATGTGACCATTTATTTGATAGCTAATTATAGTGTGCTATGTGAATATATCATGTAGATTATGTAAAGGCTGTGGTCAGTCGATTAAATTATTTGAAGACATTAAAAGGCAAATTTTCTTAACGCTTGACTAACTTTCAAGTTAGCCAGGTTTTATGTGATTCATTGAACTGAATTGCACGACTGGTTTTAAAGATATGGTCTATGCCAGATTTATCTTTGCTGGACTACTCGTAAGATATAAATTGAATGATATTTCATATCCTTTTATATAGAAATGTTAACGCTAACCTATGCCAAGTAATTGGTACGGACGTGAAGGTAAGGTTTGTCTATGAACAAACAAAAGTATTTTTCATCGATTATTCGATGGGCACACGAGTTTGCCAAAAATATTAAATGTAAATACGTTTAATGAATGAGTGTTGATCAACATAGAGTACTATAGGCTGATCACCTAGAAGTGCTCGTAAGTAATGCAGACGTAATAGCCTTAGTGCTGTGAAATCCTTTTCAAGTATGAAAACTGAAAGTTACTATTCTTGGTCTATCGACCGATTCAGAATTCCTAATCTATTCTATACTTTGGGAATTGATGTTATGAACTATTAAAGTATTATTGTTTCATGATATTTCATAACTATTGTTCTGTTATGTAGGAATTGTTATAAAATTCATGAATATGGTATTACTGTTATCCTTTGTTAAACTTGCTGAGCTGTCATGCTCACTTCTTGCATGAATTATATAACTGCAGTTAAGGATGAACGTACAGAGAATGCCAAGAGAGTTAAGGGCAAAGCTAAGATGGATGCTTAGGCATTGTGTAATAGATTATTAAGTTTTTATGTATTATACATTATGAACAACGAACGATGTAACCGGTTTATGAACCTGGGAAGAATTATACTTTGATTGTAATAAGAAGATAGTAATTACATTCATTTTGTTGTATTTCAATGAAATGATTGTATGAATATTAGTACAGTGGAACACCATATGTCGGGTTGGAAGATACCCGAATTTGGGGGCGTCACAAGTTGGTATCAGAGCCTTAGGTTATAAAACTTAAGGGGGGAAAAACCTTAGGCTAATAACCTCGTAAGGAAGGTAAAGTCCGAAGAAAGGAATTCACGTTGAATGAATTAATAAGGTATTGAGATAACTCAGTATCAAAAGAATTAAAAGATGAAAATTAATCTTAAATAAACTAAATGTGATTTATGCTTATACTATTGTGTATTATGACCTAATCAACTTGTTATGTGCTATTGTAGATGTCGATCAATAGCATGATGTATAGAGACATTCACGTTGTGAGTGAAGAGTCAGTGAACCATGTTGAACTTGTACCAATGCCAGTGGCGGAGGTACTGTTAGTTATCCTAGAAGACTCAGACATTGAGGAATATATCTCTGAGGAGCAATACTCTGAGGAGACGAAGGGGTTAGCATCATACCTTAATGAGATACTGGACGTGGAGGAGGAAATGGAGGTGACATCAGTTAATACGGTGATACCTACTCAGGAGCCAACACCTCCGGATGCAATGAGATCATTGTATCTGTCTGTGTTGGATAGGAATTTGCATCTGCGCACTGTGATAGAAACTCAGAATGAGGAGATAATCGCCTTATATGAGGCGAAGGAATCTACAGAGGCAGACTTTGAGTAAGAGCACGACGAGAAAGTGCTTATGATAGATAAAGCACTTGACTATAAGGATGAGGTTCTTGAACTTCAAAAGAAACTGGTTGAAAAAGACCAGAAGATAGCTAGAATGTTATACATCCACAAATGTGCTCAGGAGGATTTCAAGCTGAAAATTGCTTGTTATTCTATTGAGCCAGGGTAGACTTGACGTACCATTAGTCGAAATATTGTGTCAATATTAGCAAATCAAAAATATAAGAATGACGTTCGACAGTGTTAGTAGATCATTAGATCTTTTGTGTATATGGTAGTGACGTAAAACCCTTTTGTATAATTAAAGGGTAGTCTTTTTGTAAATCCCAATTTTTGTTGAAGGCAATCGCGGGATAATATGTAATAGCTTTTTGGCTAAAGAAACATGATGTAAATAGTTTTGACTATGAAAGCATATTTATATAATGAAGTTTTTATTAAATGTGTTTGTTGTGGTATGAGTGGTTGTTTTTGATTTAAAATGATAACCAAGTAGTTAAATAGATAATAACAAAATTTTATTTATTTAATCAGAATTATGCCGCCGAGAAGGAGACAACGTAACCAAGAGGCCGAGTCTTATAATGATAATCCGGGGGGCCCTAATAGCCCTATGCAAGAGTTCGTTAATTTATTAACGGCTGCATTTAATCAAGTTGGGGGTAGGATTCTTGTAGCTCCTGGGGTAGTAAGAACAACTACCTTTAAGGAATTTAAGAGTGTGGGTCCTCCTGAGTTTCGAGGAACGACGGACCCTTTAGATGCCCAAACATGGGTGAAAGAGATTGAAAAGGCGTTAATGATAACAAACGTAGGTGAGGCGCAGAAGACTTCTTTTGCGACTTACATGATGAAGGGAGAAGCTAACTACTCGTGGGAGGCTCACCAGGGTGGGGCTAGGACAGAAGCTGTTACGTGGGAACAGTTTAAGAAGGTCTTCTTTGAGAACTATTTCCCTACTAGCATTCAGGGTAGGATGGAGATTAAGTTCCTATAACTTAAGTAGGGGGATATGACAGTTCCCCAGTATGTCGCCAAGTTCAATGAATTAGTTAGATTTGCTCCACACCAGGTGGATACAGAGGAGAGGAAGGCACACAGGTTTGAGCAGGGCTTAAAACTCTGGCTCTATAGTAGGATATCTATTTTTCGGAGTGCTTCCTACGGGACCATTCTGGAAAAGGCGATTATAGCTGAAGGTGGTGGTGAGGCATTGTCTCAGTACCACAAAGAGCGAAAGAACAAGAGTAAGTTAGAGGGAGTGAGTAAGGCTGAAGTTGCCATTAGAAGCGGGGAAGAGTTTTAACCCTGGGAATACTGGGGTAAAGCAGGGAGAGTCCAAGCGGAGAATAGAATCATGTAAGACATGCGGAAAGACTCACATATGAGTCTGTTTAAAAGGGAAAGTAGTCTGTTACAACTGTGGGTAGGAGGGGAATTTGTCACCCAACTGTCCTAACCCTAAGAAGAACCAGGGGTGTTTTGTCTATGGGTAATTGGACCACATGGCAAGAAATTTCCCGAAGAAGGGTTTAGAGGGAAATAAGGGTTCTGGTAGTGGTAAATTAGCCATTACTGGACCAACTCCATCAGATGGTAGACCCTCAGCTCGTACATTTAATATAACTGTCCAAGATGCGATTGCATCAACATATGTGGTAGCAGGTATCATTCTGGTCAATGAGATAAATGATTATGTGCTATTTGACTCGGGTGCTACTTGTTCTTTTATAGCATGTGAATTTGCTAAGCGATTAGGTTTAATCCCTGAGAAGTTACCAATACCTTTAGACATTAAGGTAGCAAACGAAGGGATAATCCCTATTGAACATATTCATAAGAATTGTTGCGTAGATATTAGAGGGAATAAGTTATCGGTAGATTTGGTACCGATAAGGTTGAAAGAATTTGATGTAATTCTTGGTATGAATTCGTTGGTTAACCATAAGGCGATAATAGATTGCCATAGGAAAAGCGTAAACCTTTGGCTTTCTAAGAAAACCAAGGTAGTGTTTTTCGGTAGTAAATCACCGACACGCTCTTGTTGTCTGTCGATGACACAAGCTAGGAAAATGTTGAGAAAAGGGTGTGTAGATTATCTGTGCCATGTTGCTGATACCCAAAGAGTGGGAACATCCTTAGACCAGATACCTATAGTGCAAGAGTTCATGAATGTATTTCCAGAGGAGTTAACGGGTATTCCACCAGACAGGGAGGTTGAGTTTGTAATTGATCTGTTACCGGGAATGGCACTAGTTTCAAGGGCACCATATCGAATGGCACCAGTTGAGATGAAGGAGTTAATTGTTCAATTACAAGAACTATTAGATAAAAAGTACATTCAACCAAGTGTGTCTCCTTGGGGAGCACCAGTGTTGTTTGTCAAGAAGAAGGATGGGTCGTTAAGACTTTGTATCGACTATCGAGAGTTGAACAAGTTGACAATTAAGAATAAATACCCATTGCCCAAGATCGATGATCTATTTGATCAGTTGAAAAGGGCAAAGTATTTTTCTAAGATAGATTTGCACACGGGGTATCATCAATTTAAAGTGAGGAAGGAGGATGTACCTAAGACGGCGTTCAGAACTCGTTATGGTCATTACGAGTTTCTGGTAATGTCGTTTGGGTTGACTAATGCACCAGTCGCATTTATGGATATGATGAATAGAGTGATCAAATATTATTTGGACAAGTTCGTCGTAGTGTTCATTGATGATATTCTAGTCTATTCTAAGGCATCAGAACATCATGCAGAACATTTAAGGATAGTGTTTGAAGCACTAAGGAAGTAGAAGTTGTATGCGAAATTCACAAAGTGTGAATTTTGGCTTGAGAGAGTGTAGTTTCTAGGACATGTTAATTATAAAGATGACATTTTCGTGGATCTAGCAAAAGTAGAAGCATTTAATGAATGGGAGCAACCAAAAACGCCAACCGAGGTTCAAAGTTTTTTGGGGTTGGCGGGATACTATAGAAGGTTTATTCTAGACTTTTCTAAAATAGCTACTCCGTTGACAAATCTGACAAGAAAGTCAGTGAAGTATGTGTGGACTGAAAAATGTGAGAACAGTTTTCAGGAGTTTAAAAAGAGATTAAGTGAGGCACCTGTATTGTCTTTACCTGGCGATATAGGGAACTTTGTAGTGTATAGTGACGCTTCAAATAAAGGACAAGGTTGCGTTCTCATGCATCATGGAAAAGTCATTGTGTATGCGTCACGACACCTGAAAGATTATGAGAAGGTCTATCCTACTCACGATCTGGAATTGGCAGCTATACTTTTTGCCTTGAAGATATGGAGGCATTATCTATATGGTGAGAAGTGTGAGATATACACGGACCACAAAAGTCTGAAATATATCTTCACACAGAAGGAGTTGAACATGAGACAGAAAAGATGATTCGAGTTAATAAAAGATTATGACTGTGATATTTTATATCATCTGGGGAAAGCAAATGTAGTAGCCGATGCGCTAAGTAGGAAGGGTAGAGAGAAATTGTCAATGTTAACAACTCAGAATGAGTTGATAACAGCGATGGCAAGAATAGAATTAGAAGTTAAGTTACCGGAGGAGGCGGTGGAAATGTTATTTTCCATGGAAACCCAACCGACCATAATGGATCAGGTTAGGGGAGTACAATTGAGTAACGAGGACTGCGAGCAAATAAAGATGAGGATAAAAGATGAAGAGAAGACTAAGTATAACCTCGATAAGGAGGGATTACTTCATTTTGAAGGAAGAATTTGGGTTCCGAATGATCCCAAATTAAAGGAGGAAATAATGATGGAGGCTCATAGTTCGAGGTACTCAATACATCCTGGTAGTACGAAGATGTATCAAGACCTTTGTCAGAACTTTTGGTAGCCAAACATGAAGAGGGAGAAGCAGAATATGTTAGTAGGTGCTTAACTTGTCAAAAAGTTAAGGCTGAACACCAACGACCTAGCGGGTTGTTGCAACCATTAGAAATCCCAGAGTGGAAGTGGGAACACATCACAATGGATTTTGTGGTGGGACTTCCAACAACAAGAAAAGGATATGATGCTATTTTGGTGATAGTGGATCGATTGACAAAATCGGCTCATTTTTACCAATAGGAGTTAAGTATAACCTAGATCAGTTAGCTAAGCTGTATATCAAGGAAATTATTTCTAGGTATGGAGTACCTATTTCGATTGTGTCAGATTGTGATCCACGATTCACATCAAACTTTTGGAGGGGAGGACTTTGCAAGGGCAAATGGGAACGCAGTTAAGATTGAGTACGGCGTATCATCCTCAGACGGATGGTCAGAGTGAAAGGACAATTCAAACGCTAGAAGATATGTTAAGATCTTGCGTTATAGATTTCAAAGAGAGTTGGGACGAATATCTATCGTTGGTGGAATTTTGTACAACAATCGTTTTCACGCTAGTATAGGCATGCCACCTTACGAAGCGTTGTATGGAAAGAAGTGCCGAACTCCATTATATTGAGATGAGGCGGGTGAACGTCGAATGTTGGGACCTGAGATGGTACAGTAGACGACGAACATGGTGAAGTTAATACGTACTCGATTATTTGCTGCTCAAGATAGGCAGAAGAAGTATGCAGATCCTCACAGAGAAAATAGAGAATTCGATGTAGGATCTTTTATTTTTCTGAAAGTATCGCCTTGGAAGGGGAAGATACATTTTGGTAAGAAAGGGAAGTTGAGTCCAAGGTTTGTAGGACCTTTTGAGATTTTAAGAAGGGTAGGAGAGGTAGCTTATGAAGTAGCTTTACCTCAAGAAATGGAACACATTCATAATGTGTTTCATGTGTCAGTGTTGCGTCCTTATAAACTAGACTATAAACACGTAATAGAGTATGAATCTATTCAGATAGAGAAAGACTTGCCCTACGAGGAACTTCCGATTCAAATTATTGATAGGAAGGAGCAAGTATTAAGAAATAAGGTAATACCTTCAGTGAAGGTGTTATTGAGAAACCACAATGCTGAAGAAGCAACGTGCTCGAGAGTAAAATGAAGGAAGATTTTCCTTATTTGTTTATGTAATTATAAGCTAAGATTTTGGGGACAGAATCCTCATACGGGGAAGAGAATGTAACGCCCGAGAAAATCAGATTTTTATGATAATAAAATTTTTATTTGATTATGTGAATTAAATGAATTTAATTGATTATTATGTGAGTAAGCTATGTGAAGGTCATTCTATGACCTAGAATGTACTAACATGGTTAGTAATCTGGCTATGTGCTAGAATTAATTGTTTGGAATTTCCAAGACGAAAATAAATGATTTTCGAGAAATTTTCGTAAAAATACTATTCATCCGTTTCTGTTCGGGGAATTATTTTGAAATTCTGAGAAACGCGTAATGATAGAATATCGAGATGAAATGAAATATCTGATAATATTTCATTTATGGCAAACACATTTTTCGTCTGCGGACTTAAAACCTAAAGGTTGAGTATATTGATTTCTGAGAAGGAAATGAAACGCGTAGAGGGATTTATGTTATAATTAAAGCGAGTGTTATACAATTATGGTACTAATTAGTACGTATGTATAATACAATGAGTAAATATGACGTGTAATATGATTATTGTACGAGTAGTATATGGAGAGAATACGTGAATTATATATATAAAATACGATTCGTATTATAGAATTAAGTTAAGTCTTATGTTAATTCATTTGAGTCGGATTATTAATTAGTCCAATTAATTGAATGAACAAGCCTAAGTGATTAATGGGTTAAGCCAAGTCAAGGCCCAATGTTAATTTAGTTAAGCCCAATTCATGAAAACCGAACCGTGGGTCAAACCGGTGGGTCACCGAATGGGTAAAACCCATGGGGCAACCCATGTGATGACCTATGGGAAGGGTGGGCCGGCCACCTTGGTGTGCAAGCCAAGAATAAGGCTTGGTCACCAAGCATTTTACTTGGTGACCAAGAGTGAATAGTTAGGAGGTGATGGTAGTTTGTCCAAAAAGCCCTCCATTCTATTTTTCTATAAATAAGAAGCTAGGTTGATTCATTTGTGAGTTTTTCAATTGCCCAACTAAGATTATTTGAGAGAGAAAGATATCTAGACTACACAAATCATATATTTTGAAAGCTTTGACTTAGAGTTTCAAGAGATTTCATAAGAGTTCTTGAGGTAATAATCCTTATCTTTCATTTCCATCTCTTTTGATTTTTTTTTTATCTTGGAGAATCATAAAATGAGTGGTATATGTCTTGTATAGTGGATTAAAGATGACTTACCATAGATTCAATCTCTATAAGTCATGAGATCGTAAGAATCATAGGGTTCGTTATAGTTTTAAACCATGAAAATATTGTTTATTGAGATCAATTATTTTTAAACGATTGAATTCTATCAATACGTTAATATATGCATCTTGCTTGGTTAGGATGTAGATATGAAATCCAGAGAGTATTCCATGAGATTTGGCTTAGAGAACATTAGTAATGAAGTTATGGCGAATTTCATGAAAATAGACGTTAAACGTCGAAAACGTTGGACTTCTGGATGGGAGGTCGAAAGTTGCTGTGTAACTTGAAAACATTGTTTTTCAATGTCAATATGTGAGATAGGGTAATTAAAAGTTGTGGGTTCGAGAATCGTCGGATTCCGACGTAAAACGAAGAAAATGAGCATTGAACGCTCATTAACATTTATGAACGTTTAGAAATTGAACTTAAAAGTGAATTTTGAGTTATTGGATTCGAAAGTGTTGAATTCTTATATGAACGCGTAGAATATGTCATTTATGATGTGTAGGCTTTTGAACGGACCAAATCGGGCTTATAACGAAGAAGTTACGGCCTCGGGAATTCAGCAAATTTTTTTAAAACTGTTGAAATTCTGGTACTGAGGACTGGCGCTGCGGCGCCAGACATAGTGTAAAAAGCCGCGCTGTAGCGCCAACACAATAACATTGGCCACTAATAAATGGTGTCGCAGCGCCACTATTTGTACAGAGTCTCGCGCCGTAGCGTCGAGACCGGAAGTTAGCCACTGCTAACTGGCGCCGAGTGCCAGTCTAGTACTATAGAGGCCGCGCCGCAGCGCGTGTGTAAGGCTTTAGGTATGGACTTAGTTTTTGAACTTCAATTGTTCAGGGACCTAAAGGGGTAATGTTTGTACACTTAATAAGTGTATTAAGGCTATTCTTATACTACCTATACTAAGGTATATGGTATTAAACTTAGGAGTTGAATGCATGTTAATAGGTTATGAATGATGAACATAGTTGGTACTTTATCAACGATGCTCGAGTCCGATTAATAACGTTAGTTGAGTAATGAGCCGGGACGAAGGGTAATGAGTCGAGTTGACTTTATTATTAATATTAAGTTAACTAAGACATAGAAGAGAAAGAAGTTGGTAAGAACAATGTGAACATTTGTTTGATAGCTAATTACAGTTTGCTATGTGAATATATCATGTAGATTCTATAAAGGCTGTGGTCAGTCGATTAAATTATTTGAAGATGCTGAAAGGTAAGTTTTCTTAACGCTTGTCTAACTTTTAAGTTAGCCAAGTTTTATGTGATTCATTGAACTGAATTGCACGACTAGTTTTAAAGAAAGGGTCGATGCCAGATTTAACTCGGCTATATTACTCGTAAGATATAGATTGAATGATATTTAATATTCTTCTATATAGAAATGTTAATGCTATCCTATGCCAAGTAATTGGTATGGACGTGAAGGTAAGGTTTGTCTATGAACAAACAAAAGTATTTTTAATCGATTATTCGATGGGCGCACGAGTTTGCCAAAAATATTAAACGTAAATACATTTAATGAATGAGTGTTGATAAACATAGAGTACTATAGGCTGATCACCTAGAAGTGCTCGTAAGTAATGCGGACGTAACAACCTTAGTGCTGTAAAATCCTTTTCAAGTATGAATTCCTAATGTATTCTATACTTTGGGAATTGATGTTATGAACTGTTAAAGTATTATTGTTTCATGATACTTCATAACTATTGTTCAGTTATGTAGGAATTGTTATATAATTCATAAAAGTTGTATTACTATTATCCTTTGTTAAACTTGTTAAGCTATCATGCGCACTTCTTGCGTGAATTATATAACTGCAGTTAAGGATGAACGTACTGAGAATGCCAAGAGAGATAAGGGCAAAGCTAAGATGGATGCTTAGGCATAGTGTAATAGATTAGTATGTTTTTATGTATTATACATTATGAAAAATGAACGATGTAACTGGTTTATGAACCTGGGAAGAATTATACTTTGATTGTAATAAGAAGATACTAATTACATTCATTTTGTTGTATTTCAATGGAATGATTGTATGGATATTAGTACAGTGGAGCACCATATGTCGGGTTGGAAGATATCCGAATTTGGGGGCGTCACATTCCCAATTTATCAAGAATAGATTAATAATGATAGCTCAATTAGGAAGTATCAATGATCAATAATGATAGTCACTATGGAAAGAATATCAATAATATGCAAAGGTTTATCAATTCAAGTTCTCAAAGTACTGAATACTGAGCAGTCACTAAGGACTATGAACTTCTCCTAGAATTAGCAGTAATATCATTGATAATTCTTAAAAACGAGTACAACAGGTGATCAGCCTAAAGTACCCTATGTCATGCATAACATTTAGTCTCTCTCATGTGCGTACGTCGGTTCCCCGATAATATATATTCCCATACTAAGAGGGTTGTTCTTCTCAGTTATAAGAGTCTGCACCAAGTTAATTAGTTTGGATGATCGATTATCAATAATCTAGCCGAATCAATTAGCTTAGACAACTCTTTCAACATATCCATGAACAGTTATCAAAATTTGAATTTCATTTCAAAATATATTTCCTTCATAATTCTACGTGTACGACCAATAATTGCACAAGTTCAATAAGACTCAAATAAAGAGTACGGTTTGAGTAATTTCTTACGATATGCGTCGGATAAAGTAATGCAAGGGTTTAGGATAATTGCACAATAAAAGTAGGGTTCAAGGAACTTGCCTTAAGTGTAGTTTATCCACGTTAAGAAATCAATAATGATAGTCACTATGGAAAGAATATCAATAATATGCAAAGGTTTATCAATTCAAGTTCTCAAAGTACTGAATACTAAGCAGTCACTAAGGACTATGAACTTCTCCTAGAATTAGCAGTAATATCACTGATAATTCATAATAACGAGTACAACAGGTGATCAGCCTAAAGTACCCTATGTCATGCATAACATTTAGTCTCTCTCATGTGCGTACGTCTGTTCCCTGACAATATATATTCCCCTACTAAGAGGGCTGTTCTTCTCAGTTATAAGAGTCTGCACCAAGTTAATTAGTTTGGATAGCTTTTGATCGATTATCAATAATCTAGCCGAATCAATTGGCTTAGACAACTCTTTCAACATATCCATAGACAGTTATCAAAATTTGAATTTCATTTCAAAATATGTTTCCTTCATAATTCTACTTGTACGACCAATAATTACACAAGTTCAATAAGACTCAAATAAAGAGTACGGTTTGAGTAATTGCTTACGATATGCGTCGGATAAAGTAATGCAAGGGTTTAGGATAATTGCACAATAAAAGTAGGGTTCAAGGAACTTGCCTTAAGCGTAGTTTATCCACGTTAAGAAATCAACACTTTTGAATCCTATTTATAGCATATTATATGTTCAAGATGTTCATTAGCTAACACAGTCTTTACTCAAGCTTGATATGATTCATGTATGCACATATGGTACAAAAATCAGATTTTTAGATTAAGAATGATCAAACACTTATGAGTAAATTAAAAATACTCAAAGTTAAATTCTTTTTACCCATGGACCTTTCTATTACGAGGCAACCACCAATATATCATCTAAGCATCACTTGTAAACATGTATCAGTAGATTTTTAAACAACTTTTAGTAATATAGGTACCATACAAGCTAACTGCCAAAGATTAGATTACAAAATCTCAGATTCCAGACTGGCGCAGCTGCGCCATGGCTAAGCCTAGGACCGGCGCAGCTGCGCCGTCCAATGGCTATGCTAAGACTCAGTTCTTGCCTTGTGGTTTCTGGTCGGCTTGCTCAAAACAATCATACATGATATGTTTGTCATGTTAAGGGTCTTTTCATGCTTCTCAAGTCAGTCAAGGTTCCCTTTTATAATATATTTCTAAATTAAATATTTCAACAAGTTAGGGCCATTTAAGGTCGTAAAACCACAAAGTCTATCATGCTTACTCTCTAAACATACAAGATAGTTATAACACTCATATTAGATATGCTTGTGAGTAGTCATAACACATGTATAAAACTAACACCGGTTTAGTTAAAAATGTGACGCCCCCAAATCCGGAAACTTGAAACCCAAACTCGGTGATTCACGATACCATTTCTATGAGCGGAATAATACTAATAATAATAACAATAATATAATATTCAACTTAAATTTACATATTCATCAGAGTCTATTCCCTAGGTACGACACCTTTAAACATTCATTACATGTCATAATATATAAATAGATATCATAGTCTTCATAATCTTAAACTATTATAAACTATAGTATTGAAATCAATCAGCCATCTTTCCCTTCCCCTTGTTTTTTGGCAGAGCCTTCAGGTTGTTCGCTCTTAGCTGAAAATATTAAATTAAGCAAGGATGAGCATTTGAGTGCCCAACAAGTATTAACAATATATATATATATATATATATATATATATATATATATATAAGCTGAAAGAATTTAAATATTTTCTTTATACTATCCTTCTACAAATATTACCAATGTTTTCTTTATCTTGTTCAACAATAATCTATAATTCAATATTAATATATATATATATATATATATATATATACGGGTAATTGACAAATGTGTATCAATATGTGATTAAATACAATGATTATCCAAGTGGGGACACTTGTATAACCATTTATAGAAATTAACAAACATAATATATGTATCTGAATTACCATACACTAATATGTTGATAATCAATGAGCGTATATAATATAAGTTTAACAATCTATACAATAATAATATAATTCTGAACTTCTTACTCATGTCCATTGCATAAAGAAAATGCAAAGGTAGGATACTTGCCTGATACGCTGCTTACAATTCTCAACTTAGTTCTATCTTTTATGAAATCACCTATCATTAATAAGATCATTTTACTGATTAGACTTATATCATATCACATAATACTGCTTATTGTAGTCAGCACATTCCTAATAACATTGTCACATAACTTTAACAACCATTGAATCACAAATAACCAGTTAACAAGTCAACCTATCTAAGTCCAGATCAATTTATGAAACATGTTGGTCTACCGACAACTTTATCGGGTAATTATCGAGTCTAAGACTCTATTTCGAAGTTCAACATCCGTAAATATCAGTCATATAATTTTTAAATGACTTATAATTTTAAAACATTTATTATAATTTATCATAAATTTTCAAACACCTGAATCATTATTAAATGATTTAAATATCAAACAATTATATTATAATTAATACTTAATTAATACTCCCTCCGTCCCAGGATAAAAGTCTTTATTACTATTTTGGGTTGTCCCATGTTAAATGTCTACTTTCTTTTAATAACCAAACTTTTACACATTTTTTCCTATTATGCCCGTAGCATTAAATATCTCATACTTTTCTTATTCTAATTCTCTCTCCATATTTAATGACATTATTATGGATAATTCAGTCATTTTATTCCTCTTCTTAATATGCGTGAAAAGTCCACTAAGACTTTTATCATGGGACGGAGGGAATATTAAACTATTAATGAAACCATTGTCAAAATATTAAAGTTATGTATAATAACTCAAAATATTTTTTAACGTATTTATATTACCCTTAAATAATTTTTAAAACCTTTAAAATCATTTTTAAATAATTACCATTAATATTTAAATATTAATGTACTATTTATCCAAATATTAAAAGTTATTAATTATAACTTAAAATATTTTTAATTCATTTATCTCCTTCTTAAATGATTTTTAAATTAATAAAACCATTTTTAAACTATTTATTTAATATAATTATTAAATAACTTTAATATCATTAATAATCATTAATTAATGAATTTAACCTCTAAATATTAAAAGTTATATTTTATAACTTAAAATATTTTTAAATACCTTATTATTATTTAAAATGATTTTTAATATAATAAAATCATTTTTAATTTATTTATTTAATTTATTTAATAAATAACTTTATTATCATTAATATTAATTTATTAATGAAAATTATCACATAATATTAATAGTCATTAAAAATAACTTAAAATATTCTCTTATATTATAATATAATTTTAAATGATTTTCATGTATTAAAATCATTTTTAAATAATTTATTTAATATTATAATTACATAAATTAAATACTTTTAATATTCCAAAAATATTAAATATTTATGAAATATAATTAAAATAATTAAAAACTATTTTTCAGACCTTAAAATAATTTTTATTAATTTATTTTGTATTTGTAATAATTTAAAACTAATTTTCTATAATTATTTAATATAAAATATAATTTTTATTCAAAACTGTCGCTAAAGACCATCTATAGCGACAGAACCGTTGTTATATGTGTTCTTCATGCAAACCAAGAAAATCAAGCTTGTTACCGATTATGCATGTTTGACCACGAATTAAACATCACACAAAGTGTTTCTGGTCGTCATGTTGATCAGATCGTGTAGTGATAGTACAAGACTACACGATCCAATAACAAACATGATCAAAACATACTCCAATCGAACGATCTAAGCGTCTAAAGTGGCTGTCAGAGTTGTTCTTCATTTCTGGGTTTGCCCAAAAATGAAGAACAGTGCGATAAGCCCACTTTGGGCTCCCACTATATGACGATCGTGTACTATTTTTGTGATCTAATTACTTCAGTGTCTATACAACGTGTAACTAAGTAGATCTATCACAAAACATTACCAAAACATCAAAACAAACATGAGATAAAGTTTGGTCAAACTATGTCAGTCGTCATGTTCTTATGTTTTCTAGGTTTCCCAGAAAACAGTAAACGTGATCGACTTGACTAGTTTGACCAGCTACAAATTCCAAACTGTTTATTATTTGTGTGATCTTAAGGCATGAGGATGTAGTCCAACAAACATAGTATAACTTAGATTCAACAAACACATCAAAACGTGCAGAACCTGCCAGATCAAAGCGGTTAAATACATTGTTAGACACCATTTTATACTTTCTGGGCGGCCCAGAAATAGTCCGGTCAATGCTGGTCAACATATTTTGACCGTTAATAACTCAAAATCTAGACCTTTAATTACTGTGATTCCACTTCCAGCTTAAAGAAAACATGACAACCTACATATAAAATACTTAAAAAAACAAAAACACATAACCGATAAAGCTTTATAAGGTCTGACATTCGTTGTCAGACCTCAAGAATTTTTTTTCCCAGATTTTCTTAAAACTCAAATTTGAAGACTAAGATGATATGGATCTATATAATACCAACCCAAATCATCACAATAAACTATAAAAAAACATATTTTAACAACAAACCATAACATCTAACAACTGATTAATGGACATAAATCAAGGCTTGGGTTTATACCTTCTTTGATCAATTGATGATTCAAGGATACAGATTTGGTTATGGGATTTCGTAGGGCTGATCTTGGGGACTGGAAAGCTTATAATTTTTTTGGGTTTGGATTAAGAGAAAAGGTTTGAGTGTTTAGTACAAAAATGGCTAGCGAAATGACTTTCTCTCTCTTTCAATTTATAAATAGACATACAAGATGCCTGAATGGCTGATTTAGAGCCTATGTGCTGGAATTTTTAAGTCAAAGAAGTTGTTGAGTTTGGTGAACAACCTTTCCTAATGTTAAAATCTACTAGTTAGCCAAAATAATGCAACTAGGGGCAAAATGGTCAATTGATAAATAATTTTAATGGCATTATTATAACTTGTTCGTACCTATATACATAGGGTTTGAATTAATAAAAAATTTCAGTTTTAAACAAGATATAGCAATGACGTTTTGTAAAAGAGGTTTTTCAAACCCTGTGCTCAATAGTAATTGAGGCCTTTGATACTTCCATTTTATTATAAAATGTTCGGCTTGTTTACTTTTATTTTCGAGATGCGAAGTATTCTCGAGAAAATAATATACAGCAGTGTCGAACTCCTTATGGGCATGACAACTATCCAAGGAAATCCAGACACTGTAAAATAAGGTACAAGCTGCTTATAGCTGAAAAATGTCCATCATGGGAATCGAATCTAGATTCAATAGACTGAATCTGTGATCACATGATTCCTAGGCTCACATGATACTATAATTTGTATGGAAAGTAGTAAGCAGTTATATATATAAAAGATATAAATATATATATAAACAGACATGATCAACCACCACGAAGCAACTCCATGGGGGATCAGAAATGTAAATATATAAAAGCAATAAATATATACATATGGACATAATCAACCACCACGAAGTAAACTCCAGGTGGGACGAAATGTAAATAAAGATGTAAAAGCGATCAACTGCCACGAAGTAAACTCCAGGCAGGACGAAATGTATATAAAGCTGTAAATGGCCACGAAGTAAACTCCAGGCCTGACAAATATATATATATATATATATATATATATATATATATATATATAAGCATTAAATGCACTAGATGTGAATCCAGGCTCATCGGATATGTTCGACAACATTTATATATATAAATATATATATAAGAGCAGTAAACGAACTGGATGTAAATCCAGGCTCATCAGATATGTCTGACAACAATTATATATATATATATATATATATATATATATATATATATATATGGAGACCGATCCATATCATCTATATGCTATGGGATAAAAAGTGGCATATAGGCTCTAATCCGTACGTTTTATAGATGAAAGGCTGGGATTTAGTATGGGCAAACACCGTCCGCTAGTAATACTAGCGGATGTAATTAGTATAAAATCCGGACAATTAAGCCCCTCGTTAGTGAAAAAGTGATATGGTCCGCTAGTATTACTAACGGAATATTAACAGAAAGGCCGTCACTCGCTCTCTGTCTCATTTCGAGTACTGGCAGGACTTGGTGTCCCTGAAAATGCACTTGCAAAACCTATTGGCCCTATCAAGCAAACATCTGAAAAGCCTCATAAAGTCCCACTTCGCCGGCTTGCCTATCTCAACAAGCCTGAGGTACCAATGCTGATGTTTGGAGCCATATTTACTATTGCTATTAGTACTATACTACCAATTTTTGGCATATTAATTTCTGGCATGATCAAAACGTTTTATGAGTCACCACACGAGTTAAGGAAGGATTCAAAATTTTGGGCACTAGTGTTTGTATTCCTTGGACTGACATCACTTTTAGTGCTTCCAGCACGATCATACTTTTTTGCTGTGGCTGGGTGTACGTTAGTAAGAAGAATTAGATCAATGTGCTTTGAAAATGTGGTAAGAATGGAGGTAGGTTGGTTTGATGAACCAGAGAATTCAAGTGAAGCAATTGGTGCGAGGCTTTCTGCAGATGCAGTCATTGTTAGTGCTTTAGTTGGAGAAGCACTTGCACAGATTGTTTAAGATGGAGAGTCAGCTGTTTTTGGTCTAATTATTGCTTTTGTAGCATGTTGGCAGTTGGCACTTATAATCCTTGCTTTGTTACCCTTGATAGGAGTTAATGAAAATGTTCAGGTCAAGTTCAGAAAAGGGTTCGGTGCAGACACAAAGGTTTGTACTTACACTTGTGATCATAGATAGTATAAATTAGAAAAGCTTTCTGTTAATATTCCACTAGTAATACTAATTACATCCGCTAGTATTACTAGCGGACGGTGTTTGCCCATACTAAATCCCAGCCTTTAATCTATAAAACGTACGGATTAGAGCCTATGTGCCACTTTTTATCCCATAGCATATAGATGCTATGGATCGGTCCCCTATATATATATATATATATATATATAAAAGCAAGTAAATGCTCCGGATGTAAAATCCATGCTCATCAGATATGTTTGACAACAATTATATATATAAATATATATATATATATATATATATATATATATATATAAAAGTAATAAATGCTCCAGATCGAAGTCTAGGCTCAATCGAGGCATAACTCGATAATGTTAGTCCATATATGAAATATATACATATATATAAGTATATATATACAGACAGAAATGAAGACCACGGACCGAAGTCCGGGCAAACGCACACAACACGACTCTCAATGTGTATAACAGTGTGTGCTAATATGAGAAGAAGGCTTTATATTATGTGAGAAGGCTTACAGTGGGTTGCCAATTTAGACTTCTATGACTTTAAATGGATAAACACTCAGCTCCCACCGGATAAAAGATAGCTATATGTGAGCTAGCAAGTGTTTAAAGATGAGGAAACACTCAAAAGATGTGTATACAGAGTAAAATGGACAGGGCTTCCTCGCCTTTTCCTCTCATTCTCTTCTTTAAATGGCTGACCCCAAGGCTCATATTTATAGACGGATGGCCGTAGGTACACCTGTGGCAGCCGCAGTTGTATCTGTGGCTGGTCATGGTGTATCCAAGCTTCGCGGGTCCTGTCGTCTTGAAGTACGTACACTCATGCACTATAATGTCTGCTCGAACTTGCAGAACTTCAATTTGAGCATCCGAATGAGGTATATATGACCTTCTTTCGACCGCTTGTGTCGAGAGTTACGCAATGACATGGATTAGAGGTTATACGAAGTCAGGAAGAGGGGTCTATGCCCATGGTCTTTAAGCTTCAAATTCTATCCAAAGTACTGCCACACATAATAGTCACTCGGGATTGTAACTCCTTCGTTCTTATGGGACATTGTTGGATATATGTATGTATGAAATATTGAGATGACGTAGAGGTGTTGAAGAGACAAAATGACGTTTGACTCTTCGCTAGTGTTATCGCCAGTTTGAGTTAAAAGTAAACGTTTCTCAGGGTTACATCTAAGATTGGACTACTTGTTGGTATGCCACGATATCATCTTGTGAGAGAAAACGTTGAGGCGGTAAGACGACGTTTGACTCCTCACCGAGGTTATCGCCGGTTTGAGCATAAAGTAGACGTTGCTCAGGATTACATCTGAGATTGGACTGCTTGTTTGTATGCCTCATTGTCATCTGTGGGTGTGCCTGTCTGCCCATTGTTAGCTATGGGTATGAGGTATGAATGCCTCGACAAGAGGTCTGAGCTTGAAGTTGATAGCATGTGCTTGAAACAAGAATTTTCCGATTTATCGCCAGAAATGCAATGACATCCCTTGGGGCTATCACCAAGGATGGAGTCGCTACTCCCAATGTTGATTCTTGGACTGGAACTAAATGTTGCGGTGTTGTCGCTGAGACATAACTGTCCTCTCTGGTGTTATTGCCGGTCTTTTGATCTGCATACCTCGGGGTTATCTCTGAGATTGGACATGACACTCCTGGTGTGTGTTCCGGGGTTTGGAATGACATTCCCGGTTTGTGTTCCGGGTTGGAACTGATGTTCCCGGTTTGTGTTCCGGATTGGAACTGAACTTCCGGCAGTATCCGGAATGGATGTCAGCTGTCTTTAAGGGTTATCTCTGAAAGTCGAATCTACCCTTCTACAATGTCACTAACAGGCTTGCGAAAAATTTCGAGTGTCTACAGATGCCCCTCTTTATCATATTCATGCAATGTAAAGCATGGATAGGATAAAGAATCCTAGACACTTGAAATACAAGCAAGATAGATATGATGCTATATGCAACAACATGATGCAAATGTATGATGCATGATTGTCAGGTAATCCTGTTGGGATGATAATCAGTTATGGCTTGGAAAAAGACTCCAGGTAAGAAATAATCACACCATTTCTGAGGTGATTTGGAGACTTGTTGTCCAGATATTATGGATCCGGATCAGCCGAGTAGTTCCCGCAGGACCACTTCTGGTGCACGGAGGAGGACATCTGAAGAGCCTCAACGCCGTTTTGTTAGACAGCCTCGTCGTTTGGTGGAGGCGGTAATACGTCCTATTCGAGTTGAAGTGTCGAATGTCGAGGACGAGGAGGAGGATGTACCGATCGAGGTTTTTGCTCCTGCTGTACGTGTTCCCCGTAGGGATTTACCAGGTATTCAAGTGGCGAACCCAGATCTTCTAGGTGACTTGAGTAGGCATCCTTCAGTATACCTGCCTGAAAACGAGGTATAAAGTTAGATCTTTAATTTTCATTTTTTCCTATTGATGAGGAGTCAAGGATTCTGATGCTGATCTGTATTTGATGTAGGTTCCCGGCTTCACACAGCCTCGAGGGAACTGCTTTAGCATCCACTCTATGTATCAATCTTTGCATGATGACTACAGAGCGATCGTCCATGGCTGGGGATTTGGGATGTTCTTCTCCATTCTACCCTGTCGCTGTCCCTGGGGTTACCTCAGTGCATTGTTTGAGTGGTGGTTTCACCAGACTCAGTCACTCAATTTGCTGGACTGTGAGGTGATAATGACGCCGATGGATTGGCAGTTTATCATAGGTATGAAGTTTGGAGGGGAGCCGATGCCTTGCACAACGGATATCACCCCTATTGCCGTCAGATCCTTGTTGGGAGTTCCGGTGGAGGCGCTCAAGGGCAGGACTGTTTGTATAGGTCCTTTGAGCGTAGATGCTATGAGAGAGATATTGAGTGAGCCCATACCCGATGATGTGAGAGTCAGGGATTGCATTCTTCGGCGATTGTTCCTGATGATCATTAGGGGCTGCTTCTTAGCAGATAACTCTTCTACGGTGTCCTTCACTTTGATCAGCGCCACTCGACACGTGGACCATATAAGAGAGTATGATTGGGGTTCCTACACCTTTGCCTACTTTCTCAGGGGAATACGTATGCGATCGCAGGGCTTGACCGAGATGCGGTTAGGATTCTACCCATTTCTGCTGGTGAGTGTTTCTCTTGTCTTTTCCTATGTATAGGTTAAGAGTGTTGACTAACAATAGATAAGCCTTTGTGTTGGCAGTTTTGGGCCTATGAGAGGCTTCAATGTTTGCGTCCTATGAGCGTTTTAGGTTTGGATACCTATCCACGAGGACGGAGATGACATCATTCCATACTGGAGGAGGTCCCTGTTGCTGAGGGTTTCACTCATTGTTGCCTACAGCTGGAGTTGTTGACAGCGGATGTTATCATATGGGTTCCTTACTCTGAGGAGCATTTGGGAGTTGGTTGTGAGGATGGGTACCCGACTGGAGTAGAGTACGTTATTTTGACCCGCAGGATTCCTCTCTTCACAGATGGAGGATGGGAGCTCTACTTAGGAGAGCGTGCTATTAGGAGCACTACAGGAGAGATCCGTATGCCGATCTTGCCTCCTGCTAGGCGTTATTGGCCTATTTTGCAGTCACCCATCATTGACATCCCGTTGATGGGGATTGATGGTTTCACATTGTTTGAAGGCCCCTGGTCACAGGAGATGTTCCAGCATTGGTGGATCCCTCGTACTATTGGAGCTCAGACCCGCGCCTCTCAGTTTATTAGGGATATTGTTCCAGGATCCGTGATGTTGACGGATTGGCTAGCCCGTGTCAGAGATCCAACTCATGTGACACAGATTAACAGATTAACTCGGCAGCTGGACTGGTCACATCTTTTCATTCAGTATTTTGGCAGAGATCCTGCAGAGGTAAATACTTTTGATCCTTCCAGCTCTAGCACTGGCCCCTCAGGTGACCCATATGGCTTTGCTGGTGCAGATCCTCCCTTGTATCGGCCTGACATCCCTGTAGATAGAGATCCAGTGACTTAGGAGGAGTTACATCAGGTGGACAGTATCGATGATGTAAACATCGACACTATTGAATTTTTCTGATGTATTTCTTGTTATCTCTTTTGATAGGCCTCTATTAGCTTCTGGGTAGCTTCGCCCCATTCTCGCTATATCTTTTGATAGGCCTCTGTCAGATGTTGGGTAGCTTCGCCCCATTTCCCTATATTTTAGTTATACAGAGATGTATTAGATGAAGATATACTTAGGATGTATGTACAGTTTTCCACTCCCTATATCATATTGCCATCTATTGTATCATGCATGTTATTATATTATGCATATGTATGTATGTATGTATGTTTGTATGTATGTATGTATGTATGTATGTCCAGAGATATTCAGCATTGATCCCTGGATGGTCTTATGACACGGCCTGTACAGATGTCTTCTTCGACAGTTAGCCGTATTGATCATACCCCACAATTTTTAATGGTATCTGGTATGCATTCATGGTATGATAGTATATCACCATCAGACATGGTGACCGTAGATGATTTGCTGCAGCATACTATGACCCTGTTGATGTTTCAGGTTCCCCCAGGATTTGTAGAGGGTATGTTAGAGCATTAGGTGCCAGATAGACAGGTATTCCGATTCGGGACCCATGAGTTGACTCCTACTTTGGAGGATTCTATATGGTTGACGATGCTGCCGCTGGACAGACCTTGCGTGTACATGGCTATCGGAGACATGAGCAGACAGTTCATGACCCTCACCGGTTTGAGACGTAGAGTGGTACATGACGAGATTACATCTGGCCACGTGATATCCCAGCATTTTCTGTTTGACAGATTTGGCTATGAGGATAGTTATGCATGACATTCTGGGGATTTCACCACACTGGAGGATCATTGGAGTTCAACCAGGGTGGATGTACTGCTTTTGTACGTATTTTCATACGTCTTCATGCCGTGGTACATGGATGAGCTAGATATCGATGTCATTATGGCAGTGAGAGCTCTCAGGGAGGGTCATACCATTGTTCTAATAATCATTGCAGAGACTCTGAGGTTAGATACATACTGCTGTACTTATCCGGCAGGAGTGTTCACAGGTAGCTCGGTCATGTTGTATGTGTGGTTTACGTCACACTTGAGACCGATTGACACATTTAGACGACAGGGGTTTTGCTTCACCAATGATATAGCCATGTCGTACTCTTTTTAGCCTGCGGAGTATACAGATGCTGCATCGTGGCAAGCTTTTTTGGTAGGGATTAGAGACCCGTTTGCTATATTTCCATGTTCAGGGCTTAGCTGCGATGCCCCCAAAATAGGTTCATTCCATCCAACCCATTCTGAGTCGTCAATTACATGGTACAGAAATAACTACAACTTTATTATTACATTGCAACATACAAACTGTGAGTTTAAATACAGATATTGCCATCTAGACAATATCCACATATAAATAAATCCCCATCATAATTATTGATACATTATTTTATAAAAATGGTGAGAACTACTAAACAACTCTCTCTAGAACCATCATTACATCCCCCGACTCGTACTCGCTACATTCTCGTCTCTTGAGAAAAAAAATAGAACAACAAGAAAAAGGGTGAGCTCAACTAGCCCAGTAAAGAATATTATGACTAAGATAATGTACAACAAATTATCCTTAGTCTTCAACAGGGAAAAATCTGATAGAATACAATAGACAACAAGTTTTAGATCAACAACTGTAGCGGAAACAATAATTCATTAGAGGAGTTAAGTAGAGAATGAAATCTACTAACATCTATGAATTTAAAAGTCCATCATCAATATTTTATCCTTGTAACATCAATCAATATATATCTCAAATCAAATCAAATATTCATCTTTGCACTACAGGCCAAAGATATTCATCAGTCGGTCATGTTCATCTCAACACCTGTTCATCTTTGCAATGCGGGCCAAAGATATTCATCAATTGTTCATGTTTATCTCAACACCTGTACATTTTTGCACTACGGGCCAAAGATATTCATAATAAAATCAACCATCTTTGCACTACAGGCCAAAGATATTCAGTAACACCATCATTTAGGACTGAGGATGATGAAAAATATTTTAAAGGAAACGAATCCAGTGAAACAAAATAGCAAATATTAAGGATTCGTACTTTAAACAATCTGAGTTCAAAAATACTTCATAAATAATCATACTGAAGTAAAATTCAAGAATGATCAAAACATGGATACAATCAAACCTAGTATCTAGAATAGATATTTTGGACAAAAAGAAGAAATTTCATTTTTTGGTGAATAATGTCGTATTCGTGAATAGTGCCGTATACGTGAATAGTGCCGTATACATGAATAGTAACTCCGACACTAAAAGATAGAAATTTCACTAAAAAACATCATCACGATTCGTGAATAGTACTCGTGAATAGTAACTCGTGAATAGTAACTCATAAATAGTAACTCGTGAATAGTAACTCATGAATACTAACTCATGAATACTAACTCCGACATGAAAAAGTTCTAAATTTGATAAAAAGTTCCAATCAATATTTTAACATAATGATATTGAAGAAATAATATCATTTTAGAAGAAAATAACATCCATTACTATCCCTTATCTCGAAAGACAGTACTTCTAGTTGAAACACCGGATATAGGCTATGATTTGAACTTGCACCGTATAGAAATACTCAAAGTATACTCAAAATACTCACAAGAATACGCTCGATAATATAGAGAGAGAAAACTTCAGTTTCTGGTGTGATTTTCAATTCTAACCTAAGCACATAGGACATTTCTCTTCTTTTACTAGAAGTGGTAGATTCTTTATTGATCATTCATTATCTTCATATATAACTTATTACACCCAAGCATACCCTTTGATATACTCTAAGAGTCTTAAGGAATAAGTCAAAGTGTAATTAATTATATATAAGATACTATGACGATCTCAAGTCTAAGGATCATTTGTACTACTATCACTACAGGAATTCCTATTGACAGGTATGTAAAACTCCATTAGGTATTCCTTAGCGAGTCACATTCAGTGAACTTATTCTCTAATAAGCACCTACATACTTGCATTAGTGTCTCCACACAAATGATCATGAGATCAATCATCCTCATCCAATGAGCAAGCAACGTACGTACCAATCTATATGGATTCACTAATTCCCTTTTTAGTAATCCATTGATTGGGAACATTTTAGTTTTAAGCTATCTAAGAATTTAGATCTCATTAGCATGATCTCATCATGATTCTAAAAGCATTGCTTAAAACTATGGGTTTACCACATATTATTAAAACAGCACCATGTAGATAATAAATGCCTTTAATAAATAATTCTTTTATTAATAAATAAATAAGATTGATTACACAGTATATGCTTTATCATCATACATGATTCGCTTGTATGCATAATACTTTCACCTACAGCTCCACTACCAGCTGGTGACACCTTGGTCACAACAGCTCTGATACCAACCTGTGACACCCCAAAATCCGGGTTACCTGACTCCCGAGTTTGGTGTTCACGATCCACAATATAAATAACATTTAACTACCCATAATATATATAGATAGTATCTTACATAAATTTTTATCAGAGTTTTTCAATACGTTACCCAGGTTCTCTAACCTTAACATTACAAACATACCCTTTAGATATACAAAAAGGGCTTACAATATAACATAATAAATATATTCAACATAATTAATTTATAGCTACGCCTTTTTCCTTGTCCTGCTTCACAGCACCTCCTGCAACTTCGACCCTAGCTGAAATGTTTTATTTATAGCAAGGGTGAGCAACAAATTTGCCCCGCAAGTTAAGATTATACAATAAAGGTATATGAATCAACAATAAAATCCTATCTATTTTGTTAGTATGAAACCAAAGTTCGGGGAACTTTGAAATAGCTGAACAAATTATTATTCAATATCAAGGCTTCTCCTTTTCTATGCAACACCATAATTTGATAATGAAAGAGTACAACGCTTTCAAAATTTTACAAGAATCAATTCTACACGATATCAAAGTGGAAAAATTTCCAGATTTATACTGAGTGATCACACTAGATATTTGAACTTATTTTCTCGGGCATCTACCAAAGATTTACTTTGGTATATACCAGGAGTATCAAATAACCATAAAGATTAAATCATACCCCTCTGCAAGTACTTGGAGCCGGCCAACTCCTTGTACCCTATATTATGCATAATACTCAAAACACGCGCAAAGGTCGAATTTACGACCCAAAATGTTCCCTTTATATAAAAGGTTGTTCTCCTCAGTTTTAGAATCAATATTTTGATTTTACAACGAAATACTGTGATTTCAAATTCTACTTACTTATCGATCTTGCCAAAATAATTGGCATCGATTCTACCAATAACAATTGAATTATTTTCTTGAATTTATCAAGTTCTAACAAATGTTTGTCTAGCCAGAATAATTAGCTAAGACATTTCTCAACATAATTTGACAATAAACAGGAATTGTCTGTAATGTCAATTCTAACTTCTACAAATTTGAATATTCAACAACAGTAATTCTATGAATGTATATTTCTGAATCAGTAATTCAATTTGAATTATTAAGCATGCACTAACTGCGAATAATCAACAATAACTTCCCTGGATGTGGTGTAATTAGCAATAATTAACCACTATAATAATTGAAGGAAATATAACTCAAGGTTGAGTTAGAAAACTTGCCTTCCACGTTGATTACAGCAACACAATATAATTAACTGCGTTTGTAAAACCTATATTCAACAATGTCGGTCTCACAATTAGTACAAACATTTATAACACATAACACTGTATTTTACAGTCAAACTTCTCCTAGGCACATTACCACAAAGTCACATTAGTGTTTATAACCTCTATAAACACTTATCAAGTCTAACTATATCAGTCTGATTGGACTTCGATCCATTTTCGGTGTTCTGGTCACCCTATCCGATAATTAACACATTGATTGTCAATTAAACTTGGCCTCTAAGCTTCAATATTATTTTAGATAAGTCAAATATCGTTTATAATATTTTTCGGAAGCTTTTAATAATTTATAAACAATTATTATAATTTATAATAATTTTTTTCAAACACTTAAATCATTTTTAAATGATTTAATTATTAAATAATCTTATCATTATTAATATTTAATAATATAAAAATATTAATAACATACTTGTCAAAATATTAAAGTTATTATTAATAACTTAAAATATTTTTAAATCATCAATATTTTACTTAAATAATTTTTAAAATAATTAAAATCATTTTTAAATCATCACCATTAATATATAAATATTAATGAAATTATTATCTAAATATTAAAAGTCATAATTTATATCTTAAAATATTTTTAAATCATTTTTCTCATTTTTAAATGATTTTTAAATCAATAAAATCATTTTTAATTTCTTTATTTAATATAATAATTAAATAAATCCAACATCATTAATATTAATTTATTAATGAAAATTCTTCTAAATATTGAAAATTATATTTTATAATTTAAAATATTTTTTGAACACTTTATTCTAAATTAAAATATATTTTAAATCATTTAAATCATTTTTACATTATTTATTTTATTTAATAATCAAATAAATCTAATATCATTAATATTAAATTATTAATGAAAATTCTCCAAAAATATTAAAAGTTACATTTTATAACTCAAAATATTTTTAAATACATTTTTCTTATTTAAAATGATTTTTCATAATATTAAATCATTTTTTTCTAATTTATTTAATAAACTAATTAAATAAATTAAATACCTTTAATATTATAAATAATTATAAATATTAAAGAAAAATATTCCAATTGGTCAAAAATTATTTTTTATAATTTAAAATAATTTTTAAAACTATTTTTGGTAATTTTTTGAATTTATTTTCATTTTTTAAATAATTACTGGAATTTTCAGAAAATAAATAATTAAAACCGTCGCTATAGGCCTTTAGCGACAGAAAGCGTCGCTGTTGGTGTTCTTGAGCTCAAGAACACTGACAGCCGGCAGATTAAGGGTCCATGTTTGACCGCTTGCCATTTGTGATCTAAATAGTTTCTGGTAAATCTTTAAGCACGATCTTGTAGAGTTTATGTAACACTACAAGAATCAATAATAATATCAGTAATATCACTTAACACTATCAAGATCCAAGCCCCTAAAGTCACTGACAACGTGACCTGGAAATTTTCTGGGTTTAAACAGTGGCGAGTGATCACTTTCAAGCTTAATCAAATCTATGATCCGGTCATGTTTCAAATGGTTTGATGGTTTAAACTTGTAGTACTAATGTCAAGGTACATTTTTATCACAACAAGTCAGATAATAAACATCTAAATCGCCAGATTTCATCCGGTCAAACTGTGTCAGAATGGTTGTTCTTAACCGTTTCTGGGTTTTCCAGAAACATCAAAACAGACCGAGTGGTCTACTTTGACCACTCGTCACGATCGATATGTTTCGTTTATAAGAGATATAAGGACTTAAATCTATAGTGCACATAACCAGCTACAATACTTACTAATTAACAACATCAAACAACAATTAAATATGACAGATCCGACCTTTAAAACTCATGTCAGACGCTGTTCTTGGCCTTTCTGGGTTACCCAGAATTTGAACCGGTCAACGGTCTTTGACCATTTATATCTCCCGATCCAAACATCATTTAGCATTAATACCAACTACAGATTAAAGACCTACAACAAGGCTACCAATATCAAGTTTAAAACAACAAAAATAACAAACGAACTAAAATCTGTGGCGTCTGACATTAGCTTGTCAGACCACAGATTTGGTTCAAGAACAGATTTTGAAAATTCGATTTTATCACACTTTGATGTCGTGGATCCATCATGGATCATTATATAACAACTAAAAACATCCTATTACATAATAATAAACACAAAAACACCAAATTTTCTTAAGCATCAAAGATAAAAAAATAAATAGGGTTTATACCTTTTCTTGCCAAATCTTGGATTTTGTCTTAACAATCTATTTATGGTTGATCTATGGCTGTTTCTAGGACTGATCCACTACTGATTTTCGTGGGTTTTTGTGTGAGAAAGAGTTGGTGAGAGCAAATGTAAAAATTAGCAAAGTTTATGAACTTTCTCTCTCTTGAATACTTATATATTGCTTACAAAGTTGCTAGATCTGTTGATTTTCGGCTGACCTTAGTAGATTTGCTGAGATTTGAAGCTTCAAAGTCAAAAGAGTTGTTCACCAACTCTTGATTTGGAAAGATTTACAAGAAATCAAAAAAAATCTCCAAAAGGGCAATTTTGTAATTTCCAAATTTTTCTAGAATTTGGATTAAATGAAACCCTTAGGGTTTAGGGTTTGGACATTAAGGTTTAGGGTTTGAATCAAAAATTTCTAGTTCCCACAATTTTCAAATTTTAGGGTTTAATTAGAAAAATAAATTTTCTAAAATAAAATTAGGGTTTTTAAAATAAAAATTTAATATTCAAAAATATAATTAGAGATTTACAATCATATTTAAGTTTAAAGAACACCTTAGGCATGCTAATAAAAATTAGGGTTGCCTAATTAGGGTTTAAAATTCCCGGTTTTAAAATTAGGGTTTCTCGGCGTACAATTAGGGTTTTCTACGGTACGCTAGGGTTTCTAATTCGGAGATTAGGGTTTCCAATCCCTTATTAGGGTTTATTAATATTCAACCTTATCCGATTAATTATTGATCATTAAGCTCATAAAGAACAAACACACAATAATTATTACAATTATTTTAATTGTATTTTCTATCGAATTCCCTATCCGAAAATTAGGGTTAGGGTTTCTATTCTCCGTTAAGCACAACTCTACTCTAATTTTATTAGTCAATACATAAATTGACCTTCTCGATACATGTATTATAGAATCTTGTCCCAAAATTGATAATTAATATTAATATTAATTAAAAAAAAATTTATTCGCAAATTTTGGATTATTCGAAATCCTGGGTTATCACATTCACCCCTCCTTAAAAAGGATTCCGTCCTCGGAATCACCGCTTTCTTATTCTCTACAATCTTTTAAAGTTGTAACATCAATTTATTTTGATCAACACAATATTAATTTGGTTTCAAATTCTAACCTATGACCTGAGTCTATAAAAGAAATCAGTTCTCAGAATTATCTAACACATATTCTTCGCGAAATTAAATTTTCTAAACGAAATCGTTACCTGCTGCTACTTCTTGAGTAGCCACTGCATCATGCGCCGTCATGTTGAATGTACGGGCCGTTGGTCTTCCTGGCTGTGCAGGTCCTCGAATTATCAAGCTTCCGCCACCGGGTCCCTTATTGGCGTTTTCCTTCTCAGCAGTTCTTTTCGGACAGTTTCGAACAATATGGTCGGTCGATCCGCATCCAAAGCAACCTTGAATTTTCTTCGGTCTGGGACAATTGGGTGACATATGCCCCTCTTGCCCGCAGTTATAACAGACTCCCTTCTTCTTCAAGCAAACTCCAACAAGGTGCTTCCCACAATTCGAACATGGCTCCCTTCCCTTCCTATTATCTTCTGACTTATTACCCGACTGGGTATGCTCATTCCATTTTCTCTTATTTGGATTACTTCCTCCACTACTTCCACCGTCATTTGTTTTCTTCTTTTTTTCTTGATGAAACCGAAACACTGCTTCGCTCCCTCTTTCAACAATTAGCGCTTTCTCCAATAGAGCCGCAAAAGTGTTGATCTGCAGCACAACTACTTTGTTGTAAATCCCCGGCTTCAATCCGTTCTCGAATCTTCTTGCTTTCTAGCTTCTGTGTCCACTTGATGAGGTGCAAATCGTGCCAGCTCGTTGAATTTGGCCGCGTATTCAGAAACAGACATGTTCTCCTGCTTAAGTTCCAAGAACTTAACTTCCATCCGAGCTTGCATACTCGGTGAGAAGTAGTTCTCAAAGAACAATTCTTTAAATCGTGTCCACGTCACCACCGCTGTACCAGCTCTTGCTTGGTTCGTCTCCCACCAGTAATTGGCTTCTCCCTTCATCAGATAAGTTACAAAAGCCGTGTTTTGCTCTTCTGCCACACGTGCAATGATGAATGCTTTCTCCATCTCTTTTACCCAAGTTTGGGCTTCAATCGGGTCGGTGGTTCCCTTGAATTCCGGCGGTCCTACCGCTTTAAAATCCTTGAAATTGGATAATCTATCAGTGGGTTGTTCCCTCGCTCTTCCTCTTCCCGCGGGAGCTCTATTCTCCATAGCTTCGGCTATCATATTTGCAAAATTTTGCATTGGGTCAACTTGACCTCCTTCGTTATTCACTTAATGTTCTTCTCGTTGGTTTCGAGTCTGTCGTCTAGGCGGCATGATCTGATTTAAAAAAAAAATCTTATATTAATACTCTTTCTCTATACCAGTTCTTAACACAATAAGAATTCAACACATAATTCTCAAGTAATTGCATATTTATTCAAGTAGCACATAGTACATTTAGTACTTCAAATATTACTATCCCTTTTTAAATCATATCAGGATTTACAACATAACTTTACACAAAAAGTTGTTATTCTCCATTTTCACATTACTATATCAAGTTCATCAAACTTACCACACTTAGGAGTTCAGTAACTTGCCACAATTATATGAGTGTATGAACTTATCCTAGTCAGACCTTTGGCGTCCATTCGCTGAAGGGTTCAAAACATTTCATATTACTATGAGTCATTAACTTACCATAAGTATGAGTTTTAAGAACACGCAAATTTATTTTAATCTTATATTCATATAAAAAATAAAGATTTCATTCATACAAACATATCATTGCATTTATATTCATGCAAATATTACATAGTACTTTTTAGTACATAACCCATACAACTAAAAATAGGTACTATCCCTTTTTGACAAAAGTCGGGATTCATTACTACAACTTTACACAAAAAGTGGAGTCATACAAAAGTTATCTCCTATCAAAGAAAATATTATTCTCCACACACTTAATCCTTCTTCTTTCCATTTTCTCCATCTTTCTTCCTCTTAGGACAATTCTTAACCTTATGACTCATTCCACCACATGCAAAGCATCCTCCTTTCTTTGGTTTAGGACAATTTGGGGATAGATGTCCTTTCTGGCCACAATTATAACACAGATTCTGACCCCACAAACATTCTCCCAAATGGCTCTTTCCACACTTGCCACATGCTTGCTTTTTCTTCGAGCTTGATTTTTCTGAATTAGGGCTATCGTTGTCCCTCTTCCTTTTCTTCTTGTCTTTCTGCTGCTTGATCATCCCTTCAGATGGTCCACCACCTTCCGCCTTCATTCTATCTACCAGCGCCTTGAGTTCGTTTCTTTCTTCAGTCATTTCGCTTAGTGCTCGTTCTGTTTTCCATAGCTGCTCCAAGAGAAACGCCTTACTTCGGAGTTCTTGAACTTCTGCAACTAGTTGATCTTGTTCTTTAAGTGTAGTCTTATTCTTTATCTCTACCCTAACTGGCTCAGACTCTACCTCCTCATCTCCACTCAGATACATCTCGGGATAATCGTCATGATCGCTCCCCAGTTTAACCATAGGTTCATCTTCTTCCACCTTATCAACCGATTCACTTTGCGCTGGCACCTCGACTTCTGGCATTGGTGCAACAGCCGCTAGCATCTCCGTGCTCATCTTGTCTTCTCCAGACATCCTACAATCAATTTAGATAACTTGATTAGTACTTCATTAGTACAAACTCCTCATACTATGTGTCCCCATTTCTCATTATCGATGCACTTCGACAATCTCTCACTTAGTACTCTAAATGAGTATTCTCTATTTCGATTATGGTTATAACCCTAGGTTTTTCCCCACCCCACTTAATGTTTAAAACCTATAGCTCCACTACCAGCTGGTGACACCTTGGTCACAACAGCTCTGATACCAACCTGTGACACCCCCAAATCCGGGTTACCTGACTCCCGAGTTTGGTGTTCACGATCCACAATATAAATAACATTTAACTACCCATAATATATATAGATAATATCTTACATAAATTTTTATCAGAGTTTTTCAATACATTACCCAGGTTCTCTAACCTTAACATTACAAACATACCCTTTAGATATACAAAAATGGCTTACAATATAACATAATAAATATATTCAACATAATTAATTTATAGCTACGCCTTTTCCCATGTTCTGCTTCACAACACCTCCTGCAACTTCGACCCTAGCTAAAATGTTTTATTTATAGCAAGGGTGAGCAACAAATTTGCCCTCAAGTTAAGATTATACAATAAAGGTATATGAATCAACAATAAAATCCTATCTATTTTGATAGTATGAAACCAAAGTTCGGGGAACTTTGAAATAGATGAACAAATTATTATTCAATAACAAGGCTTCTCCTTTTCTATGCAACACCATAATTTGATAATGAAAGAGTACAACGCTTTCAAAATTTTACAAGAATCAATTCTACACGATATCAAAGTGGAAAAATTTCCAGATTTATACTGAGTGATCACACTAGATATTTGAACTTATTTTCTCGGGCATCTACCAAAGATTTACTTTGGTATATACCAGGAGTATCAAATAACCATAAAGATTAAATCATACCCCTCTGCAAGTACTTGGAGCCGGCCAACTCCTTGTACCCTATATTATGCATAATACTCAAAACGCGCGCAAAGGTCGAATTTACGACCCAAAATGTTCCCTTTATATAAAAGGTTGTTCTCCTCAGTTTTAGAATCAATATTTTGATTTTACAACGAAATACTGTGATTTCAAATTCTACTTACTTATCGATCTTGCCGAAATAATTGGCATCGATTCTACCAATAACAATTGAATTATTTTCTTAAATTTATCAAGTTCTAACAAATGTTTGTCTAGCCAGAATAATTAGCTAAGACATTTCTCAACACAATTTGACAATAAACAGGAATTGTCTGTAATGTCAATTCTAACTTCTACAAATTTGAATATTCAACAACAGTAATTCTACGAATGTATATTTATGAATCAGTAATTCAATTTGAATTATTAAGCATGCACTAACTACGAATAATCAACAATAACTTCCCTGGATGTGGTGTAATTAGCAATAATTAACCACTATAATAATTGAAGGAAATATAACTCAAGGTTGAGTTAGGAAACTTGCCTTCCACTTTGATTACAGCAACACAATATAATTAACTGCGTTTGTAAAACCTATATTCAACAATGTCGGTCTCACAATTAGTACAAATATTTATAACACATAACACTGTATTTTACAGTCAAACTTCTCCTAGACACATTACCATATAGTCACATTAGTGTTTATAACCTCTATAAACACTTATCAAGTCTAACTATATCAGTCTGGTCGGATTTCGGTCCATTTTCGGTGTTCTGGTCACCCTATCCGACAATTAACACATTGATTGTCAATTAAACTTGGTCTCTAAGCTTCAATATTATTTTAGATAAGTCAAATATCGTTTATAATATTTTTCGGAAGCTTTTAATAATTTATAAACAATTATTATAATTTATAATAATTTTTTTCAAACACTTAAATCATTTTTAAATGATTTAATTATTAAATAATCTTATCATTATTAATATTTAATAATTTAAAAATATTAATAACATACTTATCAAATTATTAAAGTTATTATTAATAACTTAAAATATTTTTAAATCATCAATATTTTACTTAAATGATTTTTAAAATAATTAAAATCATTTTTAAATCATCACCATTAATATATAAATATTAATGAAATTATTATCTAAATATTAAAAGTCATAATTTATATCTTAAAATATTTTTAAATCATTTTTCTCATTTTTAAATGATTTTTAAATCAATAAAATCATTTTTAATTTCTTTATTTAATATAATAATTAAATAAATCCAACATCATTAATATTAATTTATTAATGAAAATTCTCCAAAATATTGAAAATTATATTTTATAATTTAAAATATTTTTTGAACACTTTATTCTAAATTAAAATGATTTTTAAATCATTTAAATCATTTTTACATTATTTATTTAATTTAATAATCAAATAAATCTAATATCATTAATATTAAATTATTAATGAAAATTTTCCAAAAATATTAAAAGTTACATCTTATAACTCAAAATATTTTTAAATACATTTTTCTTATTTAAAATGATTTTTCATAATATTAAATCATTTTTCTCTAATTTATTTAATAAACTAATTAAATAAATTAAATACCTTTAATATTATAAATAATTATAAATATTAAAGAAAAATATTCCAATTGGTCAAAAATTATTTTTTATAATTTAAAATAATTTTTAAAACTATTTTTTGTAATTTTTAGAATTTATTTTCATTTTTTAAATAATTACCGAAATTTTCAGAAAATAAATAATTAAAACCGTCGCTATAGGCCTTTAGCGACAGAAAGCGTCGCTGTTGGTGTTCTTGAGCTCAAGAACACTGACAGCCGGCAGATTAAGGGTCCATGTTTGACCGCTTGCCATTTGTGATCTAAATAGTTTCTGGTAAATCTTTAAGCACGATCTTGTAGAGTTTATGTAACACTACAAGAATCAATAATAATATCAGTAATATCACACAACACTATCAAGATCCAAGCCCCTAAAGTCACTGACAACGTGACCTGGAAATTTTCTGGGTTTAAACAGTGGCGAGTGATCACTTTCAAGCTTAATCAAATCTATGATCCGTTCATGTTTCAAATGGTTTGATGGTTCAAACTTGTAGTACTAATGTCAAGGTACATTTTTATCACAACAAGTCAGATAATAAACATCTAAATCGCCAGATTTCATCCGGTCAAACTGTGTCAGAATGGTTGTTCTTAACCGTTTCTGGGTTTTCCAGAAACATCAAAACAGACCGAGTGGTCTACTTTGACCACTCGTCACGATTGATATGTTTCGTTTATAAGAGATATAAGGACTTAAATCTATAGTGCACATAACCTGCTACAATACGTACTAATTAACAACATCAAACAACAATTAAATCTGACAGATCCGTCCTTTAAAACTCATGTCAGACGCTGTTCTTGGCCTTTCTGGGTTACCCAGAATTTGAACCGGTCATGGCCGGTCAACGGTCTTTGACCATTTATATCTCCCGATCCAGACATCATTTAGCATTAATACCAACTACAGATTAAAGACCTACAACAAGGCTACCAATATCAAGTTTAAAACAACAAAAATAACAAACGAACTAAAATCTGTGGCGTCTGACATTAGCTTGTCAGACCACAGATTTGGTTCAAGAACAGATTTTGAAAATTCGATTTTATCACACTTTGATGTCGTGGATCCATCATGGATCATTATATAACAACTAAAAACATCCTATTACATAATAATAAACACAAAAACACCAAGTTTTCTTAAGCATCAAAGATAAAAAAATAAATAGGGTTTATACCTTTTCTTGCCAAATCTTGGATTTTGTCTTAACAATCTATTTATGGTTGATCTATGGCTGTTTCTAGGACTGATCCACTACTGATTTTCGTGGGTTTTTGTGTGAGAAAGAGTTGGTGAGAGCAAATGTAAAAATTAGCAAAGTTTATGAACTTTCTCTCTCTTGAATACTTATATATTGCTTACAAAGTTGCTAGATCTGTTGATTTTCGGCTGACCTTAGTAGATTTGCTGAGATTTGAAGCTTCAAAGTCAAAAGAGTTGTTCACCAACTCTTGATTTGGAAAGATTTACAAGAAATCAAAAAAAATCTCCAAAAGGGCAATTTTGTAATTTCCAAATTTTTCTAGAATTTGGATTAAATGAAACCCTTAGGGTTTAGGGTTTGGACATTAAGGTTTAGGGTTTGAATCAAAAATTTCTAGTTCCCACAATTTTCAAATTTTAGGGTTTAATTAGAAAAATAAATTTTCTAAAATAAAATTAGGGTTTTTAAAATAAAAATTTAACATTCAAAAATATAATTAGAGATTTACAATCATATTTAAGTTTAAAGAACACCTTAGGCATGCTAATAAAAATTAGGGTTGCCTAATTAGGGTTTAAAATTCCCGGTTTTAAAATTAGGGTTTCTCGGCGTACAATTAGGGTTTTCTACGGTACGCTAGGGTTTCTAATCCGGAGATTAGGGTTTCTAATCCCTTATTAGGGTTTATTAATATTAAACCTTATCCGATCAATTATTGATCATTAAGCTCATAAAGAACAAACACGCAATAATTATTACAATTATTTTAATTGTATTTTCTATCGAATTTCCTATTCGAAAATTAGGGTTAGGGTTTCTATTCTCCGTTAAGCACAACTCTACTCTAATTTTATTAGTCAATACATAAATTTACCTTCTCGATACACGTATCATAGAAGCTTGTCACAAAATTGATAATTAATATTAATATTAATTAAAAAAAATTTATTCGCAAATTTTGGATTATTCAAAATCCTGGGTTATCACATTCACCCCTCCTTAAAAGGATTCCGTCCTCGGAATCACCGCTTTCTTATTCTCTACAATCTTTTAAAGTTGTAACATCAATTTATTTTGATCAACACAATATTAATTTGGTTTCAAATTCTAACCTATGACCTGAGTCTATAAAAGAAATCAGTTCTCAGAATTATCTAACTCATATTTTTCGCGAAATTAAATTTTCTAAATAAATCGTTACCTGCTGCCACTTCTTGAGTAGCCACTGCATCATGCGCCGTCATGTTGAATGTACGGGCCGTTGGTCTTCCTGGCTGTGCAGGTCCTCGAATTATCAAGCTTACGCCACCGGGTCCCTTATTGGCGCTTTCCTTCTCAGCATTTCTTTTCGGACAGTTTTGAACAATATGGTCGGTCGATCCGCATCCAAAGCAACCTTGAATTTTCTTCGGACTGGGACAATTGGGTGACATATGCCCCTCTTGCCTGCAGTTATAACAGACTCCCTTCTTCTTCAAGTAAACTCCAGCATGGTGCTTCCCATAATTCGAACATGGCTCCCTTCCCTTCCTATTATCTTCTGACTTATTACCCGACTGGGTATGCTCATTCCATTTTCTCTTATTTGGATTACTTCCTCCACTACTTCCACCGTCATTTGTTTTCTTCTTCTTTTCTTGATGAAACCGAAACACTGCTTCGCTCCCTCCTTCAGCAATTAGCGCTTTCTCCAATAGAGCCGCAAAAGTGTTGATCTGCAGCAGAGCTACTTTGTTGTAAATCCCCGGCTTCAATCCGTTCTCGAATCTTTGTTGCTTTTCTAGCTTCTGTGTCCACTTGATGAGGTGCAAATCGTGCCAGCTCGTTGAATTTGGCCGCGTATTCAGAAACAGACATGTTCTCCTGCTTAATTTCCAAGAACTTAACTTCCATCCGAGCTTGCATACTCGGTGAAAAGTAGTTCTCAAAGAACAATTCTTTAAATCGTGTCCACGTCACCACCGCTGTACCAGCTCTTGCTTGGTTCGTCTCCCACCAGTAATTGGCTTCTCCCTTCATCAGATAAGTTGCAAAAGCCGTCTTTTGCTCTTCTGCCACACGTGCAATGATGAATGCTTTCTCCATCTCTTTTACCCAAGTTTGGGCTTCAATCGGGTCGGTGGTTCCCTTGAATTCCGGCGGTCCTACCGCTTTAAAATCCTTGAAATTGGATAATCTATCAGTGGGCTGTTCCCTCGCTCTTCCTCTTCCCGCGGGAGCTCTATTCTCCATAGCTTCGGCTATCATATTTGCAAAATTTTGCATTGGGTCAACTTGACCCCCTTCGTTATTCACTTAATGTTCTTCTCGTTGGTTTCGAGTCTGTCGTCTAGGCGGCATGATCTGATTTAAAAAAAAATCTTATATTAATACTCTTTCTCTATACCAGTTCTTAACACAATAAGAATTCAACACATAATTCTCAAGTAATTGCATATTTATTCAAGTAGCACATAGTACATTTAGTACTTCAAATATTACTATCCCTTTTTAAATCATATCAGGATTTACAACATAACTTTACACAAAAAGTTGTTATTCTCCATTTTCACATTACTATATCAAGTTCATCAAACTTACCACACTTAGGAGTTCAGTAACTTGCCACAATTATATGAGTGTATGAACTTATCCTAGTCAGACCTTTGGCGTCCATTCGCTGAAGGGTTCAAAACATTTCATATTATTATGAGTCATTAACTTACCATAAGTATGAGTTTTAAGAACACGCAAATTTATTTTAATCTTATATTCATATAAAAAATAAAGATTTCATTCATACAAACATATCATTGCATTTATATTCATGCAAATATTACATAGTACTTTTTAGTACATAACCCATACAACTAAAAATAGGTACTATCCCTTTTTGACAAAAGTCGGGATTCATTACTACAACTTTACACAAAAAGTGGAGTCATACAAAAGTTATCTCCTATCAAAGAAAATATTATTCTCCACACACTTAATCCTTCTTCTTTCCATTTTCTCCATCTTTCTTCCTCTTAGGACAATTCTTAACCTTATGACTCATTCCACCACATGCAAAACATCCTCCTTTCTTTGGTTTAGGACAATTTGGGGATAGATGTCCTTTCTGGCCACAATTATAACACAGATTCTGACCCCACAAACATTCTCCCAAATGGCTCTTTCCACACTTGCCACATGCTTGCTTTTTCTTCGAGCTTGATTTTTCTGAATTAGGGCTATCGTTGTCCCTCTTCCTATTCTTCTTGTCTTTCTGCTGCTTGATCATCCCTTCAGATGGTCCACCACCTTCCGCCTTCATTCTATCTACCAGCGCCTTGAGTTCGTTTCTTTCTTCAGTCATTTCGCTTAGTGCTCGTTCTGTTTTCCATAGCTGCTCCAAGAGAAACGCCTTACTTCGGAGTTCTTGAACTTCTGCAACTAGTTGATCTTGTTCTTTAAGTGTAGTCTTATTCTTTATCTCTACCGTAACTGGCTCAGACTCTACCTCCTCATCTCCACTCAGATACATCTCGGGATAATCGTCATGATCGCTCCCCAGATTAACCATAGGTTCATCTTCTTCCACCTTATCAACCGATTCACTTTGCGCTGGCACCTCGGCTTCTGGCATTGGTGCAACAGCCGCTAGCATCTCCGTGCTCATATTGTCTTCTCCAGACATCCTACAATCAATTTAGATAACTTGATTAGTACTTCATTAGTACAAACTCCTCACACTATGTGTCCCCATTTCTCATTATCGCTGCACTTCGACAATCTCTCACTTAGTACTCTAAATGAGTATTCTCTATTTCGATTATGGTTATAACCCTAGGTTTTTCCCCCACCCCACTTAAGGTTTATAACCTACTGTTGGGATTTGTGAAAATCAAAGTAGCAATCAAATTGCAAAATAGCGGAAGCGTAATAAAATCAGATTTTAAAATTTTTTCACAAACCAATTACCCGGATCATTCTTTATGGATATTATTAATTAATCGAAGAATAAGAAATTATGAAATCATACCCTTGTAGAAACGAGCTTCCTCAGGTACGAGTTCACCTCCTACTTCTCCGCGATCTCCTTGAATCTCCGGGTAGATTCCTTCCTTTGATCAATGTAAGCCACCCAAGTGTATGGCCTCTAGAGGTGATCCACCAAGGAAGAAGAATTTTCAAGAAGAAGGGGTATTGGCTCAAACCCTAGTTTTTCCTATCTGTATAGAAAAGGAGGCGTACTCTCCAACTCATGGAATTACGTATATCTTATATCTGATATAAGACTCCTCTTATAAAGATATCAGGTAACCCTATTTTAATTAAAATAAGGTATTTTTATTTAATTAAACTCTTTTAATTAAATGGGCTCCCTAATCCTATTAGGGATAATTAATTAAACTCCTTTAACTAATTTTCCCTCCTAATCCTATTAGGAATAAATGAGAGTACTTATATTAAATTAATTCCTAAACTCTTTTAGAAATTAAAATAATAATAATTGTAATAATATTAATAAGACTCCTCTTATTAATTTATATTTAATATTTCTAAAATATTAAACAATAAATATTAAGCTATTTAATTTATTCTATCACCATAGATTAAATTAAATATACTTAATATATTATTACGATTATGCCATTAACTTCTTAAATAATTATTCTTCCTTTTATGGTGTGACCCTTTAGGTTCTCCATATTAAACCGGTTGTGAATAAATCAATTAGAACAATTCTAATCTCATTTAAATAAATAAATTAAACGAATAATTTATTTAAATAAATAATATTTATTCTACAATAGGGATAAGCCTCCCTAGCGATCAACGACTTTCCAGATAATATAGATTTCAACATTAATCATAAAAGAACCTTTGAGTAAATAGTTACCGTACAATTCAATCTTTCCACCATACAATGTCCCAATTAAATATAAGACATGGAATTACTGTCAAGTCTTATTTTATTTAATTATATGTATTTCGATTTCTAAATGCACAACTCCTAATGAATGTAAATTAGAAACTGCTTTCTAATTTCATTCCACCTTGGTCAAGGATTCCTGGGTTGTCATTTATCGAATCACATAGGACATTTCTCTTCTTTTACTAGAAGTGGTAGATTCTTTATTGATCATTCATTATCTTCATATATAACTTATTACACCCAAGCATACCCTTTGATATACTCTAAGAGTCTTAAGGAATAAGTCAAAGTGTAATTAATTATATATAAGATACTATGACGATCTCAAGTCTAAGGATCATTTGTACTACTATCACTACAGGAATTCCTATTGACAGGTATGTAAAACTCCATTAGGTATTCCTTAGAGAGTCACATTCAGTGAACTTATTCTCTAATAAGCACCTACATACTTGCTTTAGTGTCTCCACACAAATGATCATGAGATCAATCATCCTCATCCAATGAGCAAGCAACGTACGTACAAATCTATCCGGATTCACTAATCCCCTTTTTAGTAATCCATTGATTGGGAACATTTTAGTTTTAAGCTATCTAAGAATTTAGATCTCATTAGCATGATCTCATCATGATTCTAAAAGCATTGCTTAAAACTATGGGTTTACCACATATTATTAAAACAGCACCATGTAGATAATAAATGCCTTTAATAAATAATTCTTTTATTAATAAATAAATAAGATTGATTACACAGTATATGCTTTATCATCATACATGATTGGCTTGTATGCATAATACTTTCAATCTCCCACTTGCACTAAAGCCAATCGCCGTGGTATCTCATACCCATCTTCTCTAAGTGGCGATCAAACTGCTGTTGTGTTAACGCTTTAGTAAATGGATCTGCAATATTGTCTTGAGAGTCCACACGCTCCAGGGTGACGTCTCCTCTTTCAATGATCTCGCTGATCAAACGAAATCGCCGCAACACATGTTTGGATTTCTGATGAGACCTGGGTTCCTTAGCTTGCGCAACAACTCCAGTGTTGTCACAGAATAAAGGCACTGGTCCTGTAATGCTAGGAACCACACCAAGTTCGGTAATGAACTTCTTCATCCAAACAGCTTCCTTTGCAGCTTCACTTGCAGCTATGTACTCTGCCTCTGTCACTGAATCAGCAACTGTTTGCTGTTTGGAACTTTTCCAACTCACTGCGCCACCGTTTAAGGTAAACACATACCTCGAAACGGATTTACTATCATCTTGGTCTGTTTGAAAACTTGAGTCTGTGAAGCCCTCTAGTTTTAATTCAGACTCACCGTAGACAAGAAATACATCCTTCGTTCTTCTTAAGTACTTTAGGATATTTTTCACTGCCTTCCAGTGTTCTTCTCCTGGATTCGACTGATATCTGCTTGTTACACTAAGTGCATGAGCAACATCTGGTCTAGTACATATCATACCGTACATGATAGATCCTATTGCTGAAGCATAAGGAATCTTACTCATACGGTCTCTCTCCTCAGGTGTCTTTGGGGCCTGTTTCTTGGAGAGATGTATTCCATGGCTCATTGGCATGAGACCTCTTTTGGAATCTTCCATGCTAAACCTCTTTAGCATCGAGTCAATGTACGTTCCTTGGGACAAGCCAAGCATCCTTTTAGATCTATCTCTATAGATCTTTATCCCCAAAATATAGGATGTTTCTCCCAAGTCCTTCATGGAGAAGTGTTTAGATAACCAGATTTTAATTGATTGTAGCATATGAATATCATTCCCTATCAGTAATATATCATCAACATATAATACAAGGAATGAAACAGCGCTCCCACTTACCTTCTTGTACACACATGGTTCATCCTCATTTTTGATAAAATCAAACTTTTTGATTGTTTCATCAAAACGGATGTTCCACCTACGAGAAGCTTGCTTCAATCCATAAATGGATCGTTGTAGCTTACAGACTTGATTTGTTCTAACCTTTGAAACAAATCCCTCTGGCTGTGTCATATACACATCCTCCTCAAGTTTCCCATTGAGGAAGGCCGTTTTCACGTCCATCTGCCAGATTTCGTAGTCATGGTAAGCTGCAATCGCAAGCAAAATCTGAATGGACTTGAGCATTGCTACTGGTGAGAAGGTTTCGTCATAGTCAACTCCTTGTCTTTGTTTGAAACCTTTTGCGACCAGTTGGGCCTTATAGGTCTCTACCTTGCCGTCTGCTCCAGTCTTTCTTTTAAAGACCCATTTACACCCAATAGGCTTAATGCCTTCAGGTGGTGAAACCAAAGTCCATACTTGGTTTTCATACATGGAGTCCATCTCGGATTTCATGGCTTCTTGCCACTTCTCTGAGTCTTTACTACCCATAGCCTGTTCGTAATTCAATGGATCATCATCATCTATGATGCGTACCTCATTGTCATCTTCTATGACAAGTCCATACCTCTCTGGTATCTTTGGTAATCTTCCAGATTTACGAATAGGGTGTGTTAAAGAAGGAATCTCTACTTGGTTAGGTACCTCACTTTGATCTGTAGTGGTTTGTGGTTCTTGAATTTCTTCAAGATCTATTTTCCTCCCACTGACCCCTTCAAGGATAAACTCCTTTTCCAAGAAGGCAGCATGTTTGGCAACAAACACCTTTTGTTCAGTAGGATTGTAGAAATAATATCCTAAACTTTCTTTAGGATATCCCACAAAAGTACACTTATCAGTTCTTGCCCCAAGCTTATCGTTTTGAAACCTTTTCACATAAGCTGGACATCCCCAAATCTTAACATGTTTAAGACTAGGTTTCTTCCCTGTCCACATCTCATATGGGGTCTTAGGATGGATTTTGAGGGAACCTTATTTAGTAGATATATGGCCGCTTCTAGAGCATATCCCCAGAATGACACCGGAAGATCGGTAAAACTCATCATGGAACGAACCATGTCCAACAGTGTTCGATTTCTCCTTTCAGACACACCATTCAGCTGTGGCGTCCCTGGTGGAGTCCATTGTGAAATTATACCATTTTCTTTGAGACAATCGAGAAACTCACTGCTTAAGTATTCACCACCTCGATCTGATCGAAGAATCTTAATACTTTTTCCCGTTTGTTTCTCTACTTCACTTCTGAACTCTTTGAACTTTTCAAATGATTCAGATTTGTATTTCATTAAATACACATATCCAAATCTTGAGTGATCATCAGTGAATGTAATAAAATAAGAATACCCTCCTCGTGCATTCGTTGTCATAGGTCCACATACATCTGTGTGTACCAACGCTAACAACTCTGTAACTCTTTCTCCTTTTCCACTAAAAGGAGATTTAGTCATTTTTCCCATGAGACAAGATTCACAAGTTGGATATGATTCATAATCCGATAGCTCTAGGAGCCCATCTTTATACAACTTAGATAATCTTGTTTCATTAATATGACCAAGTCTACAGTGCCACATATAGGTATAATTAACATCATCTCTTTTCCTTTTCTTAGTTTGTTCAATTTGAAGTATATCTTCATGCAAGTCAAGAATATAAAGTCCATTTCGTAAATTACCAACACCATATAAAACATTATTATTATAAATAGAACAACTATTGTTCTTTATTATAATGTCAAAACCATCCATATTCAATACAGATATTGAAATAATGTTTCTAATAAGTGACGGAACAAAATAACAATTATTTAAACTAATGGACTTACCCGTAGGCCGTGCTAAATAATAAGTCCCTACAGCTAATGCAGTAACCTTTGCTCCATTTCCCACTCGTAGGACGACCTCATCCTTGCTCAGCTTTCTACTTCTGACCAGTCCCTGCATATTATTACATATGTGAGAACCACAGCCGGTATCCAATACCCAAGTAGAAGATTGACTTTCAGAAAAATTAATTTCAATCATAAACAAACCTTGATTAGGATTCGAAGCTTCTCCAAGCTTCTTCTGCTTTTGTTCTGCAAGATAATCCTTGCAATTCCTCTTCCAGTGACCCGGCTTGTTGCAATGGAAGCAAATTCCTTTGCTAGATGGATCAGGTTTCTTTTGATCCTTCACTTTCGCCTTTCCCTTAGCCTTCTTTGATTTCTTCTTTTCAGAAGATACCTTGGGCCTCTTCCTTTTCTTGGAAGAATCATCCACCAGTAAGACATGGTTCTTCTTGGATGGGAAGTGACCTTCAGCAGTTTTCAACATGTTAAGTAACTCAGGCAAGCTGACGTCCAACTTATTCATGTGAAAATTCACAACAAATTGTGAGAAGGTGTCAGGGAGTGACTGCAAGATCAAATCTTGACTCAACTCCCCATCCATGATGAACCCAAGCTGTCCAAGACATTCAATCAGATTGATCATCTTTAGGACATGAGTCTCAATAATAGTACCCTCGATCATCCGAGATCGGAAGAGCTCCTTAGATATCTGATATCTAGCAGTCCTACTTTGCTCACCATACAGCTCTTGCAGGTGCAGGAGTATAGTAGGAGCATCCATGTTTTCATGATGACGCTGAAGCTCGTTACTCATGGATGCGAGCATGATGCATTGAGCCACAGATGCATCATCTTGCCACTGTTTAAAAGTAGCAATCTCTTCCTCAGAGGATGTCTCTGCAACTTTTGCAGGTACGGGCGAATTTAGGACATAAGAAATTTTTTCAGCAGTGAGAACAATTCTCAGATTCCTTAACCAGTCCGTGTAGTTCGGTCCGGTCAGTTTGTTAGCATCAAGTATGCTACGCAGTGAAATTAGTGAATGTGACATTTTCAAAATTCTGCATGTAAAAAGACAATATTTTAGCAAATATTTATTTAATTAATTACCAAAATAAATTAGGTCTTATTTTATATTGGTATCTCCCACTATTTTCTTCAAACTATATTACCCTCATGAATATAGTTCGGCAATATCTAATTAAAGATTTGCTAGTGAGAATAAGGATCCCATTTCAAATGTATATAGCCTTGTGTGTGCACAACAAACTATATATAAATAAATAGGTAGACAACTATTGTCAATTACATCATCATGTAACTCCTTATATTTTGCCTCCTAAATCATAATGGTCAAGTGTGTGCACATCCGAACTAAAATGATTTAAGTTAAGTCATACCCAGCATTTCCATATAATTGAAGAGAAAACTACAACCCTTGTGTGTGCACAACAAAGCGGTAATGTTCAATTCCTTATAAACATCAAAATGTAATAAAAACAACATCTCAAATATTTAATACTCGTCTTGTGTGTGCACAACAAACTCATATTAAATATTCAATGCTCTATTGTTTTTATCATGCTAGAAGGCGACGTTCGATATTCCAAATATCTTTGAACGTTACAACTTAATATAATTTTATTGAGGGGTTTGTTATTATTAGTCTCATCTTGTTTAGCGCGCATGCAAATATATATATAAAATACGCGTCATATTATTAAACATGCGAAGCATGTTTGCATAATATATAATATATATAATACTAGCATGCACATATAGAATACTATATTCTACCCGGATTGATTATGGACTTTATTCTAGTTTGGTTCACTAGAGCCACCAAGTGAACCAAAAGGTCAAACCCTAGGGTGCAAGAATAAACATTTAAATATAACTATTATATTTAAACCCGGGCTCCATTACAAACGGGTCTTCAAACGCTCCTTGATCTCTGGTTCTTCGAAAAATTCTAACTAATCCTATTACACTAAACTATTTAATTTAAATAGAAATCTTGAATAGCAGTCAAGGGGAAGTACATAGGAGAGAGATAAAATTTACATCAAGAAAAAAACCAGAAAAGACGAGGTACGCAGACCCCATTTAATAAAACCCATTCATTCAAACATCCAACTAAAATAAATCCAATCACATTGGTCAATAGTCCATAATCAATCCCATTTATTAACATGCATATCACCATATGTATCAATAAATAAAATCATTCCATATATATATGAGTATCATTTAATGGGCAATTTTATGTCGCATGAAATCTAATTTAAAGATTAAAATAAACTCTTTATATTAATTATAAAATTATTAAGATATTATATAATATATATATATATATATATATATATATGTTATAATGGTATAAACTTATTATATATATATATATATATATATATATATAATGTATACCAATATAGGTACTTGACAGGTAACAAAAAAAAATTGATTCATGGTGCGGTTTTCGAAGTATAACAGGTATCACGTTTTTTTTTCGGCGATCATGCCTTTTTTAAAAAAAAAAAATTACCCACGGATTGCTTTTGAAAACAAGTCACCCACGAATTCATAAAAAAAAATGGTTTCCAAAAACTGTTTTCGGTAAATTTTTTTTTTTTTAAATTAATAATTTTATACAACAAATTATGCCCGATAAATTATTCAAAATACATACCCATACATATATGGAATAAAATAATTAATAATTCGCATAAAGTTTGGCTCTGATACCACTGTTGGGATTTGTGAAAATCAAAGTAGCAATCAAATTGCAAAATAGCGGAAGCGTAATAAAATCAGATTTTAAAATTTTTTCACAAACCAATTACCCGGATCATTCTTTATGGATATTATTAATTAATCGAAGAATAAGAAATTATGAAATCATACCCTTGTAGAAACGAGCTTCCTCAGGTACGAGTTCACCTCCTACTTCTCCGCGATCTCCTTGAATCTCCGGGTAGATTCCTTCCTTTGATCAATGTAAGCCACCCAAGTGTATGGCCTCTAGAGGTGATCCACCAAGGAAGAAGAATTTTCAAGAAGAAGGGGTATTGGCTCAAACCTTAGTTTTTCCTATCTGTATAGAAAAGGAGGCGTACTCTCCAACTCATGGAATTACGTATATCTGATATCTGATATAAGACTCCTCTTATAAAGATATCAGGTAACCCTATTTTAATTAAAATAAGGTATTTTTATTTAATTAAACTCTTTTAATTAAATGGGCTCCCTAATCCTATTAGGGATAATTAATTAAACTCCTTTAACTAATTTTCCCTCCTAATCCTATTAGGAATAAATGAGAGTACTTATATTAAATTAATTCCTAAACTCTTTTAGAAATTAAAATAATAATAATTGTAATAATATTAATAAGACTCCTCTTATTAATTTATATTTAATATTTCTAAAATATTAAACAATAAATATTAAGCTATTTAATTTATTCTATCACCATAGATTAAATTAAATATACTTAATATATTATTACGATTATGCCATTAACTTCTTAAATAATTATTCTTCCTTTTATGGTGTGACCCTTTAGGTTCTCCATATTAAACCGGTTGTGAATAAATCAATTAGAACAATTCTAATCTCATTTAAATAAATAAATTAAACGAATAATTTATTTAAATAAATAATATTTATTCTACAATAGGGATAAGCCTCCCTAGCGATCAACGACTTTCCAGATAATATAGATTTCAACATTAATCATAAAAGAACCTTTGAGTAAATAGTTACCGTACAATTCAATCTTTCCACCATACAATGTCCCAATTAAATATAAGACATGGAATTACTGTCAAGTCTTATTTTATTTAATTATATGTATTTCGATTTCTAAATGCACAACTCCTAATGAATGTAAATTAGAAACTGCTTTCTAATTTCATTCCACCTTGGTCAAGGATTCCTGGGTTGTCATTTATCGAATCACATAGGACATTTCTCTTCTTTTACTAGAAGTGGTAGATTCTTTATTGATCATTCATTATCTTCATATATAACTTATTACACCCAAGCATACCCTTTGATATACTCTAAGAGTCTTAAGGAATAAGTCAAAGTGTAATTAATTATATATAAGATACTATGACGATCTCAAGTCTAAGGATCATTTGTACTACTATCACTACAGGAATTCCTATTGACAGGTATGTAAAACTCCATTAGGTATTCCTTAGAGAGTCACATTCAGTGAACTTATTCTCTAATAAGCACCTACATACTTGCTTTAGTGTCTCCACACAAATGATCATGAGATCAATCATCCTCATCCAATGAGCAAGCAACGTACGTACAAATCTATCCGGATTCACTAATCCCCTTTTTAGTAATCCATTGATTGGGAACATTTTAGTTTTAAGCTATCTAAGAATTTAGATCTCATTAGCATGATCTCATCATGATTCTAAAAGCATTGCTTAAAACTATGGGTTTACCACATATTATTAAAACAGCATCATGTAGATAATAAATGCCTTTAATAAATAATTCTTTTATTAATAAATAAATAAGATTGATTACACAGTATATGCTTTATCATCATACATGATTGGCTTGTATGCATAATACTTTCACCTACAGCTCCACTACCAGCTGGTGACACCTTGGTCACAACAGCTCTGATACCAACCTGTGACACCCCCAAATCTGGGTTACCTGACTCTCGAGTTTGGTGTTCACGATCCACAATATAAATAACATTTAACTACCCATAATATATATAGATAGTATCTTACATAAATTTTTATCAGAGTTTTTCAATACATTACCCAGGTTCTCTAACCTTAACATTACAAACATACCCTTTAGATATACAAAAAGGGCTTACAATATAACATAATAAATATATTCAACATAATTAATTTATAGCTACGCCTTTTCCCTTGTCCTGCTTCACAACACCTCCTGCAACTTCGACCCTAGCTGAAATGTTTTATTTATAGCAAGGGTGAGCAACAAATTTGCCCCGCAAGTTAAGATTATACAATAAAGGTATATGAATCAACAATAAAATCCTATCTATTTTGATAGTATGAAACCAAAGTTCGGGGAACTTTGAAATAGCTGAACAAATTATTATTCAATAACAAGGCTTCTCCTTTTCTATGCAACACCATAATTTGATAATGAAAGAGTACAACGCTTTCAAAATTTTACAAGAATCAATTCTACACAATATCAAAGTGGAAAAATTTCCAGATTTATACTGAGTGATCACACTAGATATTTGAACTTATTTTCTCGGGCATCTACCAAAGATTTACTTTGGTATATACCAGGAGTATCAAATAACCATAAAGATTAAATCATACCCCTCTGCAAGTACTTGGAGCCGGCCAACTCCTTGTACCCTATATTATGCATAATACTCAAAACGCGCGCAAAGGTCGAATTTACGACCCAAAATGTTCCCTTTATATAAAAGGTTGTTCTCCTCAGTTTTAGAATCAATATTTTGATTTTACAACGAAATACTGTGATTTCAAATTCTACTTACTTATCGATCTTGCCGAAATAATTGGCATCGATTCTACCAATAACAATTGAATTATTTTCTTGAATTTATCAAGTTCTAACAAATGTTTGTCTAGCCAGAATAATTAGCTAAGACATTTCTCAACATAATTTGACAATAAACAGGAATTGTCTGTAATGTCAATTCTAACTTCTACAAATTTGAATATTCAGCAACAGTAATTCTACGAATGTATATTTCTGAATCAGTAATTCAATTTGAATTATTAAGCATGCACTAACTGCGAATAATCAACAATAACATCCCTGGATGTGGTGTAATTAGCAATAATTAACCACTATAATAATTGAAGGAAATATAACTCAAGGTTGAGTTAGGAAACTTGCCTTCCACGTTGATTACATCAACACAATATAATTAACTGCGTTTGTAAAACATATATTCAACAATGTCGATCTCACAATTAGTACAAACATTTATAACACATAACACTGCATTTTACAGTCAAACTTCTCCTAGGCACATTACCACATAGTCACATTAGTGTTTATAACCTCTATAAACACTTATCAAGTCTAACTATATCAGTCTGATTGGACTTCGATCCATTTTCGGTGTTCTGGTCACCCTATTCGATAATTAACACATTGATTGTCAATTAAACTTGGCTTCTAAGCTTCAATATTATTTTAGATAAGTCAAATATCGTTTATAATATTTTTCGGAAGCTTTTAATAATTTATAAACAATTATTATAATTTATAATAATTTTTTTCAAACACTTAAATCATTTTTAAATGATTTAATTATTAAATAATCTTATCATTATTAATATTTAATAATATAAAAATATTAATAACATACTTGTCAAAATATTAAAGTTATTATTAATAACTTAAAATATTTTTAAATCATCAATATTTTACTTAAATGATTTTTAAAATAATTAAAATCATTTTTAAATCATCACCATTAATATATAAATATTAATGAAATTATTATCTAAATATTAAAAGTCATAATTTATATCTTAAAATATTTTTAAATCATTTTTCTCATTTTTAAATGATTTTTAAATCAATAAAATCATTTTTAATTTCTTTATTTAATATAATAATTAAATAAATCCAACATCATTAATATTAATTTATTAATGAAAATTCTCCAAAATATTGAAAATTATATTTTATAATTTAAAATATTTTTTGAACACTTTATTCTAAATTAAAATGATTTTTAAATCATTTAAATCATTTTTACATTATTTATTTAATTTAATAATCAAATAAATCTAATATCATTAATATTAAATTATTAATGAAAATTCTCCAAAAATATTAAAAGTTACATTTTATAACTCAAAATATTTTTAAATACATTTTTCTTATTTAAAATGATTTTTCATAATATTAAATCATTTTTTTCTAATTTATTTAATAAACTAATTAAATAAATTAAATACCTTTAATATTATAAATAATTATAAATATTAAAGAAAAATATTCCAATTGGTCAAAAATTATTTTTTATAATTTAAAATAATTTTTAAAACTATTTTTGATAATTTTTTGAATTTATTTTCATTTTTTAAATAATTACTGGAATTTTCAGAAAATAAATAATTAAAACCGTCGCTATAGGCCTTTAGCGACAGAAAGCGTCGCTGTTGGTGTTCTTGAGCTCAAGAACACTGACAACCGGCAGATTAAGGGTCCATGTTTGACCGCTTGCCATTTGTGATCTAAATAGTTTCTGGTAAATCTTTAAGCACGATCTTGTAGAATTTATGTAACACTACAAGAATCAATAATAATATCAGTAATATCAATTAACACTATCAAGATCCAAGCCCCTAAAGTCACTGACAACGTGACCTGGAAATTTTCTGGGTTTAAACAGTGGCGAGTGATCACTTTCAAGCTTAATCAAATCTATGATCCGGTCATGTTTCAAATGGTTTGATGGTTTAAACTTGTAGTACTAATGTCAAGGTACATTTTTATCACAACAAGTCAGATAATAAACATCTAAATCGCCAGATTTCATCCGGTCAAACTGTGTCAGAATGGTTGTTCTTAACCGTTTCTGGGTTTTCCAGAAACATCAAAACAGACCGAGTGGTCTACTTTGACCACTCGTCACGATCGATATGTTTCGTTTATAAGAGATATAAGGACTTAAATATATAGTGCACATAACTAGCTACAATACTTACTAATTAACAACATCAAACAACAATTAAATATGACAGATCCGGCCTTTAAAACTCATGTCAGACGCTGTTCTTGGCCTTTCTGGGTTACCCAGAATTTGAACCGGTCATGGCCGGTCAACGGTCTTTGACCATTTATATCTCCCGATCCAGACATCATTTAGCATTAATACCAACTACAGATTAAAGACCTACAACAAGGCTACCAATATCAAGTTTAAAACAACAAAAATAACAAACGAACTAAAATCTGTGGCGTCTGACATTAGCTTTTCAGACCACAGATTTGGTTCAAGAACAGATTTTGAAAATTCGATTTTATCACACTTTGATGTCGTGGATCCATCATGGATCATTATATAACAACTAAAAACAACCTATTACATAATAATAAACACAAAAACACCAAATTTTCTTAAGTATCAAAGATAAAAAAAATAAATAGGGTTTATACCTTTTCTTGCCAAATCTTGGATTTTGTCTTTACAATCTATTTATGGTTGATCTATGGCTGTTTCTAGGACTGATCCACTACTGATTTTCGTGGGTTTTTGTGTGAGAAAGAGTTGGTGAGAGCAAATGTAAAAATTAGCAAAGTTTATGAACTTTCTCTCTCTTGAATACTTATATATTGCTTACAAAGTTGCTAGATCTGCTGATTTTCGGCTGACCTTAGTAGATTTGCTGAGATTTGAAGCTTCAAAGTCAAAAGAGTTGTTCACCAACTCTTGATTTGGAAAGATTTACAAGAAATCAAAAAAAATCTCCAAAAGGGCAATTTTGTAATTTCCAAATTTTTCTAGAATTTGGATTAAATGAAACCCTTAGGGTTTAGGGTTTGGACATTAAGGTTTAGGGTTTGAATCAAAAATTTCTAGTTCCCACAATTTTCAAATTTTAGGGTTTAATTAGAAAAATAAATTTTCTAAAATAAAATTAGGATTTTTAAATTAAAAATTTAACATTCAAAAATATAATTAGAGATTTACAATCATATTTAAGTTTAAAGAACACCTTAGGCATGCTAATAAAAATTAGGGTTGCCTAATTAGGGTTTAAAATTCCCGGTTTTAAAATTAGGGTTTCTCGGCGTACAATTAGGGTTTTCTACGGTACGCTAGGGTTTCTAATCCGGAGATTAGGGTTTCCAATCCCTTATTAGGGTTTATTAATATTAAACCTTATCCGATCAATTATTGATCATTAAGCTCATAAAGAACAAACACGCAATAATTATTACAATTATTTTAATTTTATTTTCTATCGAATTCCCTATCCGAAATTTAGGGTTAGGGTTTCTATTCTCCGTTAAGCACAACTCTACTCTAATTTTATTAGTCAATACATAAATTGACCTTCTCGATACACGTATCATAGAAGCTTGTCACAAAATTGATAATTAATATTAATATTAATTAAAAAAAAATTTATTCGCAAATTTTAGATTATTCGAAATCCTGGGTTATCACAGTTTAGTAGCTTAATTATGCCCTAATCTTCACTAATCTTGATTAGGGTTTTGTTTTTAATGATTAGGAATGTTAAATGATGCTTATTAGTACCTAATTGAAATTTACTAATCATGATTAAGTGTTAAGATAATCTAATTAGGGTTAGGTTTACCAATTAGGGTTAGGGTTTTGCTAATTAGAGTTAGGGTTTGTTAATTTAGGGTTAATAACCTAGATTTTTCACTAATCCTAACAAGCACGACAAAGCATTTTGTCAGTGTAAGCAAGACAAAGCAACTTGTCAAAAAAATTATACCGAAAAGTCCGATTACGGAAGAAAATTTTTAAGCACGAGGTGTCAAGCACGACGTTTTTCGGACAAAACTTTATTTGGTCAAATTTGTTAAACAAAGTAAATATTAACATATAACACATTTAGAATGGAGAAATTTTATTTATATAACTGGATTTTACACATACGAGTCTTATTAGGGTTTTAGGTTTTTACAGGCAACCTCACGTGTCTGTCGTTTGACAACAAAATGTTTATTTATTCATACTCAGTCTTTCTTTGAAATCCATACCAAAATAGTTTGGCAAAAGATAGCAACTTTGATAACATTTTAGAAGATTATAAGAAATCCAGTAAATACATTAAGTCTAGCCAAAGGAACTGGCTTTGACCTCATCATACATCAATTCATGCGTAAGATACATGAATCACAAAGCTTGTCCAGAATGAACATAGACAAGGGTTAGAATACTTGCCTTTAGCGTCTTCTACAGATTAAATACTTTTCCTTTTGAGTCTTTAAGGTCTCTACAATACATAATCATGTAACATACCACATTAGGTCATAATCAATCATGTATGGTTCCTAATATATCTTACCCTTCTTTTCAATCTAATTGTTCATTAGATTATTTAACTTTCATTACGGTTTACCGTATTACATTGTGTTTATGTTTAAGTAATCTTTCATTAACCTTTAGTTGTAATTCTTAAGGTTATTAACATCTTTTATGATGTTACTTTAGGTGAATTAAGTATATAATTCACCATCAATCATCTTATATTTCTTTTGTATTCAAAAACTTTATTTACTAGCTACCTTCTAGTGTTGGCACTATGGCACCAGCTTCCTTATATAAGTATCGCGTTGCGGCGCGAGTCTTCAGTGTGTTCTACCTGGACCTGGCGTTGCGGTGCCACTTTCAGTACAAATGGCCGCGCTGCGGCACCATTCTCCAGTAGGTTATTGGCCCTGGCCTTGCGCTGCGGTGCCAGCTATAAAGCCTTAGACCGCGTTGTAGTGCCAGCCATGTGCCTCAAATAGTTATGACAGTTTTCTTGTTTAGTGAACTTCCCAGACTCATAATTTGTTCATTTTAAGTCTGAATTGGCTCGTTCAAAATCCATTAGCTCACAATTCAAATGAACTAAGTGTTTATATAAGAATTTTACATTTTTGAATTGTTTAACACAGAATTCACCATTTAAGTCCATTATTACAAAAATGATAAACATTCAAGAACATCTATAGCTCGTTTCTTCGTTCTAAGTCAGAATTTGACCATTTTTGAGTCTGCAACTCTAAAATGCAAACTTAGACTATTTTCCATCGAAAAAAAATGTTTTCGAGTTTAATGTTAACTTTTGACTTCCATTCCGAGAATTTCATGATTTCAACTATTATCGTATAATCTCGTAAATTTTTCCATAACTTCGTTACTTAATATTTTAACACCATTCCAAATGGATTCATTCCATTATCACAACATAGACTATCTAAGTCTACAAATGATGGTTTTAAACTTGTCCATCAACAACAATATTACAATTCTTTAATGTCTTTTATTGGTTTATAACTTTTATACTTATGATTCACTAACACATGATTTAATAAAGTTTAAGTCTTTTAACAACCATCCTTGTTCCTTCTTATCATACATACTCCATCACTACTCACTTCTCTAACAAATGAAAAGATGGAGACTCATGGTTAAGGATGCTTACCCTTGAAGTTCTTTAGCTTAGTTCTTCTTCTTCCTTCTTGATATAGCAAGGTTCTAGCTTTTCTCACTTTTCTCTCTCAATATAAGATGTTGGTGGAAATTAAACAAGCAAGAAATGAACTAGCAAGCTTCCTATTTATAGGATATATAAGGTTAGGGTAGAATAGTCATTTAGGCCCTTCCACCTCCTTAATCCACCTCCTTATTATTCCTTACTTGGCAACCACTCACCTTATCCTTTGTTTGGCCACCACACATGGTCAACCATGACTCACCTATGGGGCCCACATGGGTTGCCCCATGGGTTTTTCTTATCCGTTAACCCATCGATTTGATCCAAGTATCCGGTTCTTAGTTTGGGCTTAAGTTTTAATAACTTTAACTTAACCTTTGGGCTTGCATTATCAAACATTGGGCTTTAACATTATTTCATTTGGGCTTGTATAATTCCTACACAAATCTTGCAAGTCCAATACCATTGGCTTAATGCTTATAACGTATAGTCTACGTATTCTTCTCGTATGCTAATGCATATACTTATTCATTATATATGATATACCATAATTCATATATACTCGTACAATACCTCGTATCATACTCGTATTCATTAGCTTGTACAATACTTACGTATCACATGATAATCGTTTATTCAAACTTCAATTTCCCTAACGTTTTCGAATTTTGTACGCAGGTGAAAAAATGTGTTTTCCATACTTAAATTATTATTACATAATCCATCATTTCTTGTTATTCTATCATTACATATTTCTCGGAAGTTCAAAAATAATTCCCGAGCAGATATTGATGAATAGTGTTTTTTTAGAAAATTTCTCAGAAAATTTTTATTTTCGTCTTGGAAATTCAAAAACTTTAATTCTATCACATAGCCAAAATACTATGATATTCCAACATGTTTAGGTTATATAATAACATTCATCTTGCTTACTCATTATAAAATAATTTTATTCATTATTTAATCAAATAAAAGTATTTTACAAATTATCCAATTTTCTAGGTCGTTACAGTGTTAGGTTTAGATACCTATCCACGAGGACAGAGACGTCATCACTCCATACTGGCGGAGGTTCCTGTAGCTAAGGGTTTCACCATTTGTCGTCTACAGTTGGAGTTGTTGACAACTGATTCTATCACTTGGATTCCCTATTCCGGGGAGCATTTGACTATTGGGTTTGAGGACGGGTACCTGACTGGTGTCGAGTACGTGATATCCACCCGTAGGATTCATCTCTTTATAGATGGAGGATGGGAGCTCTATTTAGGAGAGCGTGCTATTAGGAGCACTACATGGGAGAATCAGGAACGATCTTGCTTCATGTAAGGCGTTAATAGCCTGTATCATATTCGACAATCATTGATATCCCATTGATGGGCGTTGATGGCTTTACACTGTTAGAGGGTTCTTATATTTAGAAGATGTTCCAATGTTGGTGGTCCCCTCGTACCAACGGAGCCCAGACCCGTGTCACTCAGTTTATGGGGGATATGGTTCCTGGATCCGTGATGATGACGGATTGTATGGCCTGTGTCCGAGATCTGACTCATTTGACATAGGTCAGAGGTAGATACTTTTCATCCTTTTAGCTCAGGCGTTGGCCGGTCAGGTGACCCATATGGCTTTGCTAGTGTAGATCCTCCATTATATAAGCCTGACATCCTCGTTGATGGAGATCCAGTTACTCAGGAGGAATTACATCAGATGGGAAGGATTGATGATGTAGATATTGACATCATTGTCTTCTTCTGATGTATATTCTCGCTATATCTTTTGATAGGCCTCTGTTAGATACTGGGTGGCTGTGCCCCATTCTCGCTATATCTTTTGATAGGCCTCTGTTAGTCGTTGGGCGCGTCTGTGCCTCATTTCCCTGTATTTTTAGTTGTACAGAGATATATTATATGATGATGTACTTAGGAATGTATATACTGTTATTCCCTACATCATATTGCCATCTATTGTTTATTATGCATGTATTATGTTATGTATATGTATGTATGTCTAGAGATATTCAGCATTGACCCCTAGATGGTCTTATGATACGGCCCACACAGATGTCTTCCTCGATAGTTAGCCGCATTGATCACACCCACCCAGTGTTGGTAGCCTCCCGTCTAACAGTTTGTCACCTTCAGACAGGGTGACCATAGATAAGTTATTACAGCATTCTATGACCCTCTTGATGTTTTAGGTTCCTGTAGACTTTGTAGAGGGTATGCTGGAGCATTAGATACCGAAGTGGCAGGTTTTTCGGTTTGGGATCTATGAGTTGACTCCCACTTTAGAGGAACATACACGGTTGACAGCGCTGTCATTGGATAAACCTTGCGCGCGAATGGCTATCGGCGACATGAACCGTAAGTTTATGACCCTCACCGGGCTGAGACGTAGAGTAGTACAGGATGAGATTACATCCAGCCATGTTGTGTCCCAGCATTTTCTGATAGACATATTTAGCTTAGAGGACAGTTATGTACGCAACTCCGGGAATTTCACCACAATAGAGGATCAGTGCCATATGGCCAAAGTAGATGTACCCGTTATATGCGTAGTGGCTTATATATACATGCCACAGTATATGGATAAGTTGGATATCGGTGTTATCATGGCGGTGAGAGCTCTCAGGGAGGGTCATACCATTGTGCCAATGATTGGGACAGAGACATTGAGATCTGCCATGTATTGTTATACCTTTCCCGTAGGGGTATTCATAAGAAGCTCAGTCATGTTATATGTGTGGTTCATGTAACACTTGAGAAAGATTGGAACCTTTCGACGACATGGATATTGTTTTAACTATGATATATCCATGTCTGACTCCTTTCAGCCAGTGGAGTGTACAGACGCTACATCCTGGTTGGTGTTTTTGGCAGGGATCGGAGATCCATTTGGCATTTTTCTGTGTACAGGGCTCAATTCACCCTACAACTTCTTTACTCATGCACCTGACAATGATTATCTCCCTCTGGCTGGTTTGATAAGATTGAAGACTTACCACCCACTAGTTGTGATGTCACAATTCGACTAGTTTTAGGACTTCCATCCTTTTGATGGGGCATTAGGTCAGCACTTGGCTTCTCGCCACTTGTCAGCAGAGGACAGATCTAGGGTGTATGCCTATTCTGATTAGCATGAGCTAGCTGAGTTTTATGTTAGCCATCCAGGCTGTTTGTCATAGTATTCTGCATGGATGGAGACAGAGACTGCATCAGTTGCGGTTGTATCCACAGAGCCGTGGATTAGTTCTGATAGTGGAGATCCCATAGAGGACATTGATTCTTCTACCGAGGATGAGCTATTTTCTAGGTTGCCAGCAGTTGTGATAGATTCTCCCAGTACTTCTGTAGCTATGACTCCCCCTTCAGAGTATTTAGCGCAGAGTCTTCATTTGACGACATTTGAGAAAGATCAGGCTAGGGCCTTGATGTTGACAGTTCTTGCTGGGAGAGATGTCGCTCTATTAGAGAGAAAGGATGCCTTAGCTCATAGAGACACCACTATTGCTAAGCGGGATGAGGCTAGATCATCTAGAGATGCTTTGATTATTGAGCGGGATGCTGTCATATCTGCTCGAGACGTAGCCGTTCTGATAGTGCTACAGTGAGATCCCTTACTACTGGCATGATTTTCAAGATGAGTGCATATATTGATGAGCATCATGTCACCATTCAGTTGGCCATGGATCTATTGGCTCGTGTAGATACCCTTGGGCAGGAGACCACATCGTTACCTCCTTCTTCCGAGAGAGATGCCAGGTTAGACTTGATAGCCCGCATATACACTGATTTGTAGACGGGCTTGTATTTTCCTGCACAGACTAGTTTAGCCATTATATCATGTACAGTACATATTGTATATATCAAACAACATTATATATGGTAGGGAAATTTATTTTGATTCACTTCCCTTTTAGTTGTGCCTTGATACTTGATTGATATTTGCCTGTTTCGTCGGGGCTTGAGATCTTGATGTATTCTAAACTCATCCTTGAAGGGTGGACATTGAGATGTCTCAATATCTTTTAGAATAGATCATTGATCTGTGTGTATCCCTACCCTTTTTGGTTTCTTGGGACTAGTTTCTATATTTAGATGTGGAGAGGAATGTGGCTTTCCTCTCTGAGATTGACCGCACCATAGATAGTCGCCGGTACTCTTATTGAAGAGGAGATCCTAGGTAGTTCCATCTCTTATGGATTGTTGTTTCTCTTTAAGGACTCAACAACAGATTAGATGGTCTCCAATTCTCCTATATGTGTGGGGAGATTAGTTAGTTACATCCCTTTTGTCTGAAGCCGAAGAAAAGTGGTGGATCGAAGGATGATCCCTGTGACGCCCCCAAATTCGGACCTCCACTTGGTCACTCAAATTCGGTTCATCACGTTCTCATGGTAAAACCATAATATCTAAAATAATGCATACACAACGGAAAATCTACTTTAGAATAAAATATAATGATTTATTATAATTATTCGCCCAAGTCTCGCAACCTACAGTGCTTAATAGATTACATAATAATATCTAATAAAGACTTATTACATGATCTTACTTAAGCTTAAACATAGTTTGAAATAGTCTTAATACAACATAATAGATTTTAAACAAAAAGGGACAAGCTAGTCGGTAGCCTTGTCCTTGCCCTTGTTTTTCCCGAATACACTTCCCTGTTCTGCCTTAACTGCAAGGTTTTTAAAAGCAAGGATGAGCACAAATTGCCCAACAAGTAATATACAACAAGGGTGTAGGATATATATCACAAGGTTTAAAATATTGAAGTGTCATTTCTAGGATAGTTCAAAGTATCAGAATAACATCAGGGATAAGAAATATCAACAATTCTTTGAATAAGAACGATAATTCAATATAAATTAACATATATATATGAATTCAACGACTATCAAGGAATCCAACTTAATAAACAATTTATACTGAGCAGTCACTAAGGACTATTGAACTTCTACTAGAGTTACCAATATTAAACTGATAACCAAAAAATATCAAGTACTATAAATGATCAATCTACAATACTATATGTTATGCATAACACCACCATAATATTCAATCGTGTGTTGGGGATTACAACGACATACACTCCCCTTACCAAAAAGGTTGTTCAACTCAGTTTTCAAGATTTCCGCACCAATCAATTGGTTTGGACAGTTTTATAGACATGCATATAGTCTAGTCGAATCAAATGGCATCGACTCTTTCACAATATTCAAGGACAATACCAAGTTCAACATGGATAATAGCTTTCACAAGGGTTTAACATACTAGCTCATTTGAACGAGAAAGTAATATAACCTGTATTCAAAGGGATAAGTTTACGATATTTGTCGAATAAAATAATGCAAGGGTTTAAGATACTTGCTCAATATAAATTTGAGTAAGGTTAGAGAAACTTGCACAATCAAAGAGTGAAGTTCAAGAAAACTTTCCTTAAGCGTAGTTTATCCACGTTAATAAATCAACACTTTAGAATCCTAGTATAGCGTATTATAAGTATATGATGTTCATTAGCTAACACAGTCTTTAATCAAGCTCGACACGATTCAAGTATGCACATATGGTACAAAATTAGTTTATAAGTCATCATGAATCATATACTTAGTTATAATCAAATTAAGAATGCTCAAGGTTACGACTTCATTACTCATGGACTTTCCATTACAATGCAACACCAACTTATCAACCAAGCATCACATATATACATATATAAGAAGGTTTTGGATCACACTTAGCATCATAGGCATCATACAAGATAGCTGTCCAAAATCAGAACTCACTATCTGGGATTCCAGACTAGCGCAGCTGTGCCATGGCTAAGCCTAAGACCGGTGCAGCTGCACCGTCCTCTTGCCAAGCCAAGATCTAGCTGCTGCCTTGTGGTTCCTGTCCGGCTTGCCCAAAACAATCATACATGATCTATTTGTTATATTAAGGTTCCTTTCATGCTCCTCAAGTGAATCTAGGTTCCCTTTTATAATATATTTCTAAATTAAACATTTTAACCATTTAAGGCCATTCGAGGTCATGAACTCATAAGGTGTAACATGCTTGCTTTCTAAACATACAAGATAGTTATAAAACTCATATTAGGCATGCTTGTGTGTATTCATAACACATACGTGACACTAACACCGCTTTAGTTGAAAATAGGCTTTGTTCATGCTTTTCTTGAAATATGCTACATAAGCATGGTATATATATATATATATATATATATATGTTTATGCTACATGAGTGAGTCTAAGAGTGTCATCAAACATGCTCACTAATATCAGATTTTAGTCCTCATGGTAACTTGACAATATTCACATTCAAAGCTTTCTAATAGGTTCAACATGCTCATGTTTCCTTACTAATCAAATAAACACAAGCTAAAGATTTATTCATGCATTTCCAAGTCATACTCATATGCTTTCAAAGTTAGAATATAAACCATGTAGAAATCATGCATGTTAGCCCACTAGGCTAAGATTATTATTGAAAATATTTCTAACATAAGGCTTTACAAGTTTGACCATGCTGAAAGGAACTATGTATACTACAACATGTTCATCTATGTGCAAAATCAGTCATGTTAGGTTCACAATTTGTAGAACATGATCTTTAACATAGTTTGTTTTCAAAACTTAGTCCAAATCTCCATGTAAACCATACGCCTTCATTAATCATGCAAGTCTATCAAAACATGCTCAACTTAGGTTCATATACTTACATATACACCTTAAACATGCTTAATACTAGTTTAAGCCATATCACTATATCAGATTGCAAAACAGAAATTAAAAACTAATTTCTGCAACTGGCGCAGCTGCACTGCGCCTCAATACAAATGTGGCGCAGCTGTGCCATGCCTAATTCAGGCGTAGAAGCAGTCTGCTTCGGCAGAACTCCAGCCCATCCTCAAACATTACTCACGAAATAACTCCTAAACACTCATAAATCAATTGCAACATGCTTATAAGATCATATAACATCTTTATGGAAATTACCCAACCTCATTAACATATAATTCCATGAATTCAAGAATTTGGATTTCAAGACTCAGGACTCCATTTTTACAGAAACTGAAATTGGAAAGCTAGTAATGGAATTACACCTTTGTAATGTGAAAGATCTTGCTACTACTTGAACTCTTAAACTCTACGGATGCTTGTATGCTCTCAATTCTCACTTAGCAATTCTCAACACTTGGAAAAATGTAAGGAGAGCTCATACTTATAGAACATCAAAAATCTAGACAATAACATTATCCCCTAAATCAAACTCATGTGTTAAAGGATTGCATGGGGGTTAACAAGGAGTTGTTAGATTGGTTGTTGGAACTCATCATAATCACCACTCCCTTATGATCATGAGCTAGGGAGTTGGAAGAAAATGAAGAACATAGGCTAGCCTTTTTGAAATACACGTGAATGAGAATTTGGTGTAAATGGGACACTTAATTTGGGACAAAAAGAAAAACTCAACATTCTTGTATACTCCTACACATTCTCACTCTTATGTTACATGTTTAATACACATCTTAACCATATATTATAACCTAATGTCACAACATGACCTAACATTTCAAGGTAGTAGATGTTATGCAACATACATATAATCCATGTATATTCTATCAAAATGATAGTTTACAATGTGTTTATGGTATATTATTTTAATACATACCCACATACATATTGTCACATAGATAACGTATTTATAACATATAGTTCCAATATGTTTAACCACATTGCCTCATACAATATAGTTTTATATAACTTAATATATATAGTAACACAAATGTCACACTGCACCATATAATATAGTTGTATATGCACATAATCGTCAATATAATATTATTATATTACTAACTTACTTATTTATTTTAAATAAATAAATCATGCACTTCCTTAATTAATTAACATTAATATTAATTAATCCAACCATTGATTAATGTAGTTATGGATTTCCATAATCATTATTTATCTTTATAATATATTACAAATAATAGTAATCACACATTATTAGTTAATTACTAAGAATTTAATATTCTACCACAACCGTTAACAACTAATTAAAATAAAAATTATCATTTGATATTACTTAATTGTGCACTTTATTTCATGGTTCACCAATGTCACACAAATCACATAATTGCTTCATTTAATTTCCGAAGGTAGAAGAATTAATTTTTCTCCAATTGACCACTGGCACAGCTGCGCCAGTTTGTACTGCTGGGACGGCGCAGCTGCGCTGTGCCCTGACAATGCTAAGACTGGTTTAGCTTCAGCCCGTGTCAATTTTCATCGCCAGACTCGCTTTGTACGACATGAATTGATGTCCACAAAGGTGTTGCTACACGTCTACGAGCGTATTGATTACTTATATGAAATCACATAATCATTCCTGATTAATCTTCCTAATTCTCGTTTCAACTCACTTAGTGAATTCTCTCGTTTCACATTATGCCACACAAGGCATTTCATAATTCTCATTGTCACTTAATGCATCTTAATACGCATCGATCTAATACGAATAAATTGAATTAACAAACTCTCAAAATAATAACACTTTTATTCACAGAAATTTTATTTCCATTAATATATTTATTTAATAATACGTGGATATTCTCGGGTATTAAATCATCCCCCCTTATAAAAATTCCATCCCTGAATTGCTACAAGGTTACAGAAATAGAGAGAGATAATCCCTCATCATCCTATCTTCTAACTCACACATTGCCTCCTCGACATCGTGGTTACGCCAAAGTACTATTATAGAAGAAATAACTTTATTTCTCAAGGTTTGCTCTTTCCTATCTTGAATTTGGAAAGGAATTTCTTCGTACGCTAAGTTCTTCTCCACTTGAATGGGTTCGTAAGAAATCACGTGTTTGTAGTCGAGCTTGTATGGACGCAACACGGATATGTGAAAGACGTTATGGATGTGCTCCACTTAGGTGGTAGTGCAACTTTGTACGCTACTTCTCCCACTCGCTTTAGTATCTCGAACGGTCCTATGAATATTGGACTCTGTAATAACCCAATATTTTCTATACAAATAAATTAGAAATTTTTCATATAATTTTTTTTATTTTATATGGTGTATTATGTCAAACCCTAGTTTACTGTGTGAAACCCTAATCTGACACTCGATGGTGAGTTCAAGTCTATTATATGACTGTGTTATATGACCTATGATTAACCCTAATTAACATTGGGACTTGTTAATTTCTTGAAACCTTAATTATTAAGTATAAACCCTAATTGCTAAGTTAACAAGGATAAGTATAATTATTATATTATAACCCTAATGTCCATGTATGATTAAAAACCTAATCAAAATAAGAAAACCTAATTATAAATTTTGTACACTAATTATATTTATTTTAAACCCTAACTTGGGTAACATAGATTAATAATTATTGGGCTAGGTTTATTAAATGGCCCAAAACAATTATGGAATAAGCCCAAAAAGAAATCAATTCAAGCCCAAATTATAGCCCACTTGATCAAGGGTATGCTAGACCTTTAATTTACCTAAAGTTATGCATTAAAATAATAGCTAAGTGAAGAATTAGAGGCTATAAGCATGGCTGGCCAGAATTTACCTTTTAAGGTTACAAATTTTGCTAATCAAGTTTCCTTATATAGTTAGTGACATTACTTTATTTAATTTATTACAAAAAGTACATTGTTTTCAACATATCATTGGTGGGAAATCTCATTAAGCATGCTTAGGGACAAGATAAGGAATTTTATTCAATGAACAACATGAGTATGGAGGTTAATAGATAAATCCCACATACATTGCCACTTCTATAAATAGATTAAAGAGAGGAAATAAGGCATTGCTAGCTCATTTTGTATCAACACTCAACCTAGACTTTTCTCTCATTAAACCAACGAAATTCTTAGCTTATCAGTCCCTAAACCAATCCCCACCATTACCATAAACAAATCAGAAGCTAGAATCAACAAATCAAAGTTTAAAGGTATAAAACCCTAACATGATTTATGTCCATGATCTTATGTTTAATGTTATGTTTGAGTGTTAGAATATGTTTGTTATAGTGTCTAGTGATGATCTGGGTTGATAAATGTTGAATCAATAACATTTAAAAGCTCGGATTTGAAGATCTAAAAAATCTGGAAATTTCGTTAACTGTGGTCTGACAGCAAATGTCAGTGGCCACAGATCTTTGGTCATGTATGCTTTTTAATGTTTTTAAGTTTGTAGTTGTAGTATGCTATGTGATCTCTAACCTGGAACAAGAATTAAGTTCATATCTTAAACAGGTTGTAAGATATTTATGGTCAAAAGCCGTTGACCGGCCATGACTGGGCGTTCTTGGTAACCCAGAAGCTGCCCAGAAACAGGCATGACAACATTTTAAATCGGCAAGATCTTGCTTCTGTTATTTTATTGTTGTTGTTTGTTGTTTGTATAAGGTAGTCTAGTATGCTGTACTGTAAGTTAAGGCCATTAGAACATTAAAATGAATAGTATGTCTCATGTGGTAGACGGTCAAACCAAAGCAAGATGATCATAGTTTCTGTTTTCTGGGTAACCCAGAAAACAGTTGAAGGTGATCTCTGATATGGTTTGACCGACCCTTATCATCTTGATCTGTTGTTGTTACAATGAGTTTAAGCGATAGATCTGTAGTCCTACATGTTGTCTACGACGTGGAAGTCTTAGGATACAAAAACAATGCATGATCAGCAGGTAGTGGAGGTCCAAAGTGAGCCCCACGATCTGTTCTTCTTTTCTGGGCAGCCCAGAAATGAAGAACAGGTCTGACAACTTCTTTGAAAGCTTAGATCTAGTTTGTTTGATGCTTTATTGCCCTGGTTGATGTTAGGTATTGTAGACGCGCACTAGTACTATAAGATCCAATTCATAGATTGTCCAGAAACACTACACACACTGATTTACACTAGGTCAAACATGCATGCTCGGTAACTGACAAGGTGTTCTGGGTTTATAAGAAGAACACCTATAACGACGGTTCTGTCGTTATAGGTGGTCTTTAGCGACAGTTTTAAATAAAATTAATTATTTTTATTAAATAATTACTTTTAATTAGTTTTTAATTCTGAAAAAAACAAAATAAATTATTCAAAATTAATTTAAAGTCCGAAAATTATATTTTAATTATTTTGAATATATTTCATAAATATTTAATATTTTTAGAATATTAAAAGTATTTAATTTATTTAATTATAATATTAAATAAATTATTTAAAAATGATTTTTAATACATGAAAAATCATATTATGGTATAAGAAAATATTCTAAGTTATTTTCTATGACTTTTAATATTTTGTGTTGAAATTCATTAATTAATTATTATTAATAATATTAAAGCTATTTAATAATTATATTAAATAATTTAGTTTAAAAAAGATTTTATTATTTTAAAAAATCATTTTAACTGAAAATAAAGTGTTTAAAAATATTTTAAGTTATGAAATATAACTTTTAATATTTAAAGGATAATTTCATTAATAATTTAATATTAATGATAGTATTAATGATAATAGAACTGTTTAATATTTAATAATGATTCCGGTGTTTGCAATTCATGTTAAAGTATAATAAATGTTTAAAATTTTTTATTAAGTCATATGACTGATGTTTACAGATATTGAGTAATAGAATAGAGTCTTAGACTCGTTAATTACCCAATAGAGCTATCGGTACACCGACATAGTTCAGAAATTGTTCTAGACTTAAATATTTTGACCGCATTACTATTTGTTTGCGATGCAATGACTGCTGTATATGTGTAACAACGTGAGTAGGTTATGTGCTGACTACGAAATGTAGTACTATGTGTTATAGTATATTGTTCTAATCGAACGAATAATCTGATTAATGATAGGTGATTACATAAAAGATAAAACTAAGTTGCGTATTGTAAGCAGCGTATCAGGTAAGTATCCTAACTTTGCATTTTCTTTATGCAATGGATAGAAATAAGAAGTTCAGAATTATTATTATTAATGTACAGATTGTTAAATCTATATTATATACGCCCATTGATTATTAACATGTTAGTATATGATAATTTAAATATATATTCTGTTCGTTAATTTTTATAAATGATTATACAAGTGTCCCCACTTGGATAATCATTGTATTTAATCATATGTTGATACACCTTTGATATACATATATGTTGAATTATAGATTGTTGTTGAACAAGATAAGACCTTTGTTATGAAAACCCGACAGGTATGAACATCCCGAACATGGGAAAACTTTTATGCGCCCAAGGCGGATAGAGTGAACGATAACATCGTTCTTGTAATGTAGTATTGATCAATGCAGGGCACAACGGTCTGATCACCCTCGTGTCCGTAAGTTATGACGGTTTACAGATGAATTTCTATTTAACCCTTTCGAAAAAGAAAATAATGTTCATAGTATGTCAGATAAACCCAATATGTAGTCAATATGTAGTTTCAAAAATTTGAAAGAGGGTTGTTATGATATTATTATTGGTTCAGAATTACTTCACAACAATTGATCTATTGTAGAAGGGCAGCATAAAGAAAATATTTAAATTCTTTCAACTTATATATATAATTGTTATTACTTGTTGGGCACTCAAATGCTCATCCTTGCTTAATTTAAATATTTTCAGCTAAGTGTGAACACTATGAAGGCCCTGCTATAAACAAGGGAAAAGGAAAGTTTGCTGAATTATGATAATGTTATCTGTGTGATAGTTTAATATTATTAAGACAATGTTATATATTTATGATCATGTGTTGTAAGGAATGATATAAGGTTACGTACTTGGGAGTTAAACTTTGGTAATTATGTAAGTTAAGTTTAATATTTATATTATTGGCATTGCTATTAGTATTATTCCGGTTATAGAGATGGTATCGTGAAGCATTGAATTAAGTTTTCAAGTACCCAAATTTGGGGGCGTCACAAACTCAGTTTTCCTTTCTTGCTAAACGGATTTTTCCCTTCCATGGAGATACTTTTAAAAATATGAAACTGCCGACTTCAAAATCTCGGTCTTGCTGATGCAAGTCTGCTTACTTCTTTTGGCGATCTTGAGCTATTACTAGTCTGGCTCTTATTACTACAACCACATCTGCGGTTTGTTATACTAACTTTGGTCCGAGTTTTCTTCATTCGCTAACTTCATCCCAATATAATGACGTTCTGCACTTCATTCCGTAAAGAGCTTCATACGGTGGCATGCTGATACTCGCATGGTAACTATTATTATTCGTAAATTCGACTAAAGGGTAGGTGGTCGTCCCAATTTCCATTGAAGTCCATCTCGCAAGTCCTAAGCATGTCCTCTTGCATTTGTATTGTTCACTCACTTTGTTCGTCTGTCTGAGGATGATAAGCAGTACATAACCGTAACTATGTTCCCATCCTCTCTTGCAAGCTTTTCCAAAATTTTGACGTGAAACGCGGGTCTCAGTCAGAAACAATCGATACCGGCACTCTATGTCGTGAAAAAATTTCATTTACGTATAGACTCGCTAACTGATTTAGACTGTAGAGGATCTTGATACGTAGAAAATGTGTGATCTTCGTAAGTTGATCCACGATAACCCAAATGGCATCCAAACCTTTCAGCGTGACTGGGAGTCCTACCACGAAATCCATCATAATATGCTCTCATTTCTACTCTGGTATTTCTAATGGTTGTAATAACCTACTCGGTCGCTGATGCTCTGCTTTGACTCATTGACATATAAGACATCTACTAACGTACTCCGCGATTTCTCATTTCAAATTTGGCCACCAAAAATGTTGCCTCTAGTCTCGGTACATCTTAGTGCCTCCCGAATGAATGAAATATGTCGTATTATGTGCCTCGTACAAAATCTCTTCTCTTAACTCGGCCACTGCCGGTACCCACAATCTCCCTTCGAATCTTAAGATACCGTTTTTATCTATTCGAAATTTTTCTTCCTCCTTTTCCGTGATCCTCCTCCTGATTTTTCACATTATTCATCTTATCTCCTGGCTCTTTTTACTCTCGGACAAGCTTCCATTACAAATAACTTCTCTTCAGACCTCTCGGGTCCCTTCACCTCAATTTCTATATTCTCCATATCTCTTATTAATTCCTCCCGAGTCGTTAGTTGAAACAATTTCTCCCTTCATTTCCTGCTTAGAGCATCGGCAACTACGTTTGCCTTCCCTGGTGATAAAGAATTTCACAATCATAATCTTTGATCAATTCCAACCACCTTCTCTGACACATACTCAACTCCTTCTGTGTGAAGATATATTTTAGACTTTTGTGGTCCGTGTATATCTCACATTTCTCCCTGTAGAAATAATGCCTCCATATCTTTAAAACAAAAATTTCTGCTGCTAACTCTAAGTCATGAGTAGGGTATCATATTTCCTAATCCTTCAATTGTCGTGATGCATACGCAATGACTTTGCCGTGTTGCATTAGCATACAACCCAGTCCTCTATGCAATGCATCACTATACACCATAAATCTTCCCGTATCATCTGGTAATGATAATACAGGCGCCTCGCTCAATCTCTTCTTCAACTCTTGAAAACACTTTTCGCATTTGTCGGTCCATAAAAATTTCACCGTCCTCCTCGTCAAATTAGTTAATGGGGTTGCTATCTTAGAAAAATCCTAGATAAATCATCGATAGTACCCAGCTAACCTTAAGAAACTTCTCACCTCCGTCAGAGTTCTCAGTTGTTCCCAATTACTTACCGCTTCGACTTTTTCAGGCTCTACTGAGATTCCATTCTCATCCATCACGTGGCCTAAGAATTGAACCTTCTTCAATCCAAAATTCACACTTAGAAAATTTTGCATACATCTTCTCCCTTGGTAGTGCCTCCAAAGCAATCTTCAGATGTTCAGCGTGTTCTTCCTCCGTTGTTGAGTAGATTAAAATGTCATCGATGAAAACTACTACAAATTTATCCTATTATGGCTTGAAAACTCGATTCATCAAGTCCATGAATGTTGTCGGAGCATTAGTTAAAGCGAGTGACATTACCAAAAACTCGTAATGTCCATAACGGGTTCTAAATGCAGTCTTTGGTATGTCCTCATCTCGCACTTTCAGTTGGTGATATCTCGTCTGCAAGTCGATCTTTGAGAAACACTTCGCTCCCTTCAGTTGATCAAATAAGTCATCTATCCTCGGTAATGGATATCTTTTCTTGATCGTTACTTTGTTTAATTCTCGATAATCGATACAGAGCCTCATCGATCCATCGTTTTTCTTAACGAATAACACTGGTGCTCCCCAAGGAGACACACTCGGTCGAATGTAACCTTTATCCAATAACTGTTGAAGTTATATCATCAATTCCTTCATTTCTACTGGAACCATACGATATGGAGCTTTCAAAATAGGTGCCGTTCCCGGTGCTAAATCTATTACGAATTCGATTTCTCTGTCTGGCGGAAGCCCAGGTAGATCGTCTGGAAACATATCCTTAAATTCACTCACTACGGGTATATCTTTAATTTCTACTCCCTTTTTTGAATATCCACGACGTAAGCTAAGTAACCTACATATCCTTTCTTTAACAATTTCATGGCCTGCATCATCGTAACGTAACACGGTTGCTTAAGTGATGAGCTACCATAAAACACTACCTTAGACTTACTCGAAGTCTGAAGGTTCACACATTTGTTCTGACAGTCAATTATTGTTGCGTGGTTATATAACCAATCCATTCCCAGTATTACGTCAAATTCCCCTAATCTAATAGGAATCAAGTCTACGCTCAGTTCATGTTTTCTAATGTTTGCGCGATAATTTTGATAGATGTATTCTACAGGGATTATTTCTTATTTGAAACTTCTATGTTTGAAGGATCTTCTAAACATTCTCGGGGTGTACTAAGTTTATTAGCAAATTCTTCGGATATGAATGAACAGGTTACAACCGAATCAAATAATACAAAAGCATTTATATTATTGATTAGGATTATATCTGACACTACATCTTTTGCATCTATGGCATCTTGAACGGTCATGTTAAAGGTTCGAGCGGTCGATTGGTTGGGTTGCGAAAGTCCACCAATCATTAACTTACTTCCTCCTCCTTGGCTTCCGCCGGCTCCATCGCTTCCTTTCTTCGGGCAATCCTTTATCTCGTGTTCTATTGATCCACAAGCCAAACATCCTCTGATCTTCTTCGGCTTTGGGAAGTTTGACGATATGTGCCCCTCTTGGCCACAATTATAGCAGGTGTTTTTCCTCTTCCAGCATTCTCCCTGATGACTTCTTCCATATTTATTGCATGCTTCGGTCTTCTTCTTCAAGTTTCCTTGGTGATTCCCACCTTGGTTATTGTTTCTGTTGTTTTTATTCTCTCATTTCCTTTTTCCGAAGTTACTTCCTCCGCTGTTGCTTCCTTCACGATGCTCACTTCTAGCATTCTTATTCTTCTTCTCCTTATGATACAAGCTCAAGGCCTCACTGCCACCTTCCGCAATGATTACCTTCTCCAGTAATGTTGTAAAGGAATTAATATGAAAGACCGATACCTTATTATACAACCACAATTTTAACCCTTGTTCAAAACGTCTCTCCTTCCTCTCCTCATCCACAACTTGGTGTTCTGCAAATCGCGCTAGTTCATTGAACTTAGCTGCGTATTGCTCCACCGTCATATCACCTTGTTTTAACTCTAAGAATTTTACTTCCATCATACTCTTCATACTCTTCGGGAAGTAGTTCTTGAAGAACAACATAGTAAACCTCTCCCATGTTATCGTTCATTCCCCCGTTCTCTGCTGGTTAGTTTCCCACCAATAATTTGCCTCGCCCCTCATCATGTATTTGACAAATACTGTCTTCTGGTCTTCACCCACACGAGCTATATTGAAGGCCTTCTCGATCTTCTTGATCCAAGTTTGCGCAAATATCGGGTCAGTGGTTCCCATGAACTTTGGGGGTCCTATACTCTTAAAGTCTTTGAAGGTTGTTACTGGGACATCTTGGGGAACGGGTGGTATGGGTTCGTTTCTTCCCCTCAAAGCTTCTTCCAATAAATCTACCAATCTCTATATCGGATCTATAGGACCTCTCTCATCATTAACTGACTCTTATGGGACAGTTATTCTACATCTGGGCAGCATTTTCTGTTTCACAAAATTCTTCACTTTATTATCTAGTTATAATACTTAGACATTTCTTAATAGAAAGAACTACAGGTTTATAACACATTTCTGAAATAAGATCATTTATATTCATATGCCAAAGGGTTATATTACATGTTCTTTTCTAGCATACTGCTATAAATGATAATATATATCCCCTAATATCACAAAAAACGGGGACATACTAACTTACTACCCCTCTAACACTCTTCAGAAGTTTAGGGGTTTACAACTATCTCACATCTTACACAAAAGATTGAGATTACAACAACCTATTAACAACACAAAGATAAAACTACTACACTACTATACTTTTTCCTCTAGACTCAATCTAACATTTCACGCTCCATAGCGCTCTGATATTCCTTCTGTGTAATGTGCACCACCATGTCCCAACTTATGGTATGACGGGTCTGTCTTTGCTCAGCTGGGTAATGATGTACCCCATCGATCAATCTCTCCATGGCCGTGCAAAGAGCATAGCCCATCTTGTTCATCTTCCTCCTCTTGCACCGCACCTCATCCTCTAAATCATCTGTCCTATCATTGGCTTCCTCCCACTTCTCCTCAAAGTGAATCATATCCATCACCTCCATCTCTAACTGAGTTCGGAGAGCCTCCTTCTCTGCCCTATCACTCAAAACCTTTTGCTCTAATTCCTCTTGCTTTCCTACCACCTCAACATTCCTCGCCACCGCTCGGTGAAACAAAGCTCCCATCTGCATCCCTGCTTCCTTACGGTGATCAATCTCCACCTCCATCTCCTGCATCACTAGCTTTATTTGATGGTCCTCATCCCTTAACTTCTAGAACGCATACTCACTCTCCCTAGCCTCAGCCTCAAGCTCCTCCACTCTACATCCCAACTCTAAAATCTGCTCCTCATACTCTCCTAACATCCGATCCTCAAAAGTAGCCTCGTTGGAGTCCTCCATTGGCTCGGGCTCCTCCTCCGGATCAGACTCCACCTCATCATCATCATCATCATCAGTAGGGGCCACTACTAAAATAGGCTCCGCTATCAAGGGTTTCTCATAGACTACGTGGATATCACGCGGCTCCTCCTCTACTAGTCGGCTAGGTCCTCCCAAGTCTGTCATCCTAAAATCACCAACATAAGACAACACAAACAACAACTCCATTAGAATGTTAAATAAACATAAGTTCATTGTATAGAATGAATTTACATTTCATAACATACTAAATCTCTCCAAGAAAACTCTAAATGAGTTTTATCTCCTTCCTAACTTCTACGTTTTCTTAAGTTATAATCTAAGGACTCTCGTTCCTAAGGTTTATAACTATAGCTTTGATACCAACCTGTGACACCCCCAAATTCAGACCTCCACTTGGTCACTCAAATTCGGTTCATCACGTTCTCATGGTAAAACCATAATATCTAAAATAATGCATATACAACGAAAAATCTACTTTTGAATAATATACAATAATTTATTATAATTATTCCCCAAGTCTCGCAATCTACAATACTTAATAGATTACATAATAATATCTAATAAAGACTTATTACATGATCTTATTTAAGCTTAAATATAGTTTTAAATAGTCTTAATATAACATAATAAATTTTAAACTAAAAGGGACAAACTAGTCGATAGCCTTGTCCTTGCCCTTGTTTTTCTTAGATACACTTCCCTGTTCAACCTTAACTGCAAGGTTTTTAAAAGCAAGGATGAACACAAATTGCCAAGCAAGTAATATACAATAAGGGTGTAAGATATATATCACAAGGTTTGAAATATCGAAGTGTCATTTCTAGGATAGTTCAAAGTATCAGAATAACATCAGGGATAAGAAATACCAACAATTCTTTGAATAAGAACGATAATTCAATATAAATTAACAGATAGATATGAATTCAACGACTATCAAGGAATCCAACTGAATAAACAATTTATACTTAGCAGTCACTAAGGACTATTGAACTTCGACTAGAGTTACCAATATTAAACTAATAACCCAAAAATATTAAGTACTATAGATGATCAATCTACAATACTATATGTTATGCATAACACCACCATAATATTCAATCGTGTGTTGAGGTTTCCAATGACATACACTCCCCTTACCAAAAGGGTTATTCAACTCAGTTTTCAAGATTTCCGCACCAATCAATTAGTTTGGACAGTTTTATAGACATGCATATAGTCTAGCCAAATCAAATGGCATCGACTCTTTCACAATATTCAAGGACAATACCAAGTTCAACATGGATAATAGCTTTCACAAGGGTTTAACATACTAGCTCATTTGAACGAGAAAGTAATATAACTTGTACTCAAATGGATAAGCTTACGGTATTTGTCGAATACAATTATGCAAGGGTTTAGGATACTTGCTCAATATAAATTTGAGTAAGGTTAGAGAAATTTGCACAATCAAAGAGTGAAGTTCAAGAAAACTTGCCTTAAGCGTAGTTTATCCATGTTAATAAATCAACACTTTAGAATCCTAGTATAACGTATTATAAGTATACGATGTTCATTAGCTAACACAGTCTTTAATCAAGCTCGACACTATTCAAGTATGCACATATGGTACAAAATTAGTTTATAAGTCATCATGAATCATATACTTAGTTATAAGCAAATTAAGAATGCTCAAGGTTACGACTTCATTACTCATGGACTTTCCATTATAATGCAACACCAACTTATCAACCAAGCATCACATCTATCTAATAAAATACAAATAATTTTGAATTTCCTGCTCACTCAATAAATCATCTGGGCCGTCCAAAGTTTGAGATAAATCCCACCGTTCATACATCTATCTAATAAAATACATCTATCTATCTAATAATCTAATAATAATTTAATAAAATATAAATGACTTTAAATTTCCCGCTCACTCAATAAATTATTTTGGTCGTTCAAAATTTGAGATAAATCATATTGTACATACAGTGCCGAAGGCACGGGACCCAGCTAGTATATACATATATAAGAAGGTTTTGGATCACACTTAGCATCATAGGCATCATACAAGATAGCTGTCCAAAATCAGAACTCACTATCTGGGATTACAGACTGGCGCAGCTGTGCCATGGCTAAGCCTAGGACCGGTGCAGTTGCGCCGTCCTCTGGCCAAGCCAAGATGTAGCTGCTGCCTTGTGGTTCCTGTCCGGCTTGCCCAAAGCCAATCATACATGATCTATTTGTTATGTTAAGGGTCCTTTCATGCTCCTCAAGTGAATCTAGGTTCCCTTTTATAATATATTTTTAAATTAAACATTTTAACCATTTAAGGTAATTCGAGGTCATGAACTCATAAGGTGTAGCATGCTAGCTTTCTAAACATACAAGATAGTTATAAAACTCATATAGGCATGCTTGTGTGTATTCATAACACATACATGACACTAACACCGATTTAGTTGAAAATAGGTTTTGTTCATGCTTTTCTTGAAATATGCAAATAAGCATGGTATATATATGTTTATGCTACATGAGTGAGTCTAAGAGTGTCATCAAACATGCTCACTAATATCAGATTTTAGTCCTCATGGTATCTTGACAATATTCACATTCAAAGCTTGCTAATAGGTTCAACATTTTCATGTTTCCTTACTAATCAAATAAACACAAGCTAAAGGCTTATTCATGTATTTCCAAGTCATACTCATATGCTTTCAAAGTTAGAATATAAACCATGTAGAAATCATGCATGTTAGCTCACTAGGCTAAGCATATTATTGAAAATATTTCTAACATAAGGCTTAACAAGTTTGACCATGCTGAAAGGAACTATGTATACTACAACATGTTCATCTATGTGCAAAATCAGTCATGTTAGGTTCACAATTTGTAGAACATGATCATTAACATAGTTTGTTTTCAAAACGTAGTCCAAATATCCATGTAAACTGATACGCCTTCATTAATCATGCAAGTATATCAAAACATGCTCAATTAGGTTCATATACTTACATATACACCTTAAACATGCTTTCGTACTAGTTTAAGCCATAACACTATATCAGATTGCAAAACAGAAATTAAAAACTGAATTTCAGCAACCGGCGCAGCTACGATGTGCCTCAATACAAATGTGGCGCAGCTACGTCGTGCTTGGTTCAGGCACAGAAGCAGTCTGCTTCGGCAGAACTCCATCTCAACCTCAAACATTACTCACGAAAGCACTCTTAAACACTCATAAATCAATTGCAACATGATTATAAGATCATATAACATCTATATGGACATTACCCAACCTCATTAACATACAATTCCATGAATTCAAGAATTTGGATTTCAAGACTCAAGACTCCATTTTTACAGAAACTGAAATTGGAAAGCTAGTAATGGAATTATTGCTTTGCAATTTGAAAGAACATGCTACTACTTAAACTCTTAAACTCTAAGGATGCTTGTATGCTCTCAATTCTCACTTAGCATTTCTCAACACTTGGAAAACTGGAAGGAGAGCTCATACTTATAGAACATCAAAAACCTAGAAAATAATATTCTCCCCTAAATCAAACTCATGTGTTAAAGGATTGCAAGGGGGTTAACAAGGAGTCGTTAGATTGGTTGTTGGAACTCGTCATAATCACCACTCCCTTATGATCATGAGCTAGGGAGTTGGAAGAAAATGAAGAACATAGGCTAGCCTTTTTGAAATACACGTGAATGAGAATTTGGTGTAAATGGGACACTTAATTTGGGACAAAAAGAAAAACTCAACATTCTTGTATACTCCTACACATTCTCACTCTTATGTTACATGTTTAATACACATCTTAACCATATATTATAACCTAATGTCACAACATGACCTAACATTTCAAGGTAGTAGATGTTATGCAACATAGATATAATCCATGTACATTTTATCAAAATGATAGTTTACAATGTGTTCATGGTATATTATTTTAATACATACCCACATACATATTGTCACATAGATAACGTATTTATAACATATAGTTCCAATATGTTTAACCACATTGCCTCATACAATATAGTTTTATACAACTTAATATATATAGTCACACAAATGTCACACTGCACCATATAATATAGTTGTATATGCACATAACCGTCAATATAATATTATTATATTACTAACTTACTTATTTATGTTAAATAAATAAATCATGCACTTCCTTAATTAATTAACATTAATATTAATTAATCCAACCATTGATTAATGTAGTTATGAATTTCCATAATAATTATTTATCTTTATAATATATTACAAATAATAGTAATCACACATTATTAGTTAATTACTATGAATTTAATATTCTACCACAACCGTTAACAACTAATTAATTTAAAAATTATCATTTAATATTACTTAATTGTGCACTTTATTTCATGGTTCACCAATGTCACACAAATCACATAATTGCTTCATTTAATTTCCGAAGGTAGAAGAATTAATTTTTCTCCAACTGACCACTGGCGCAGCTGCGCCACTTTATTTCACAATTCTCATTGTCACTTCACGCATCTTAATACGCATCGATCTAATACGAATAAATTGAATTAACCAACTCTCAAAATAATAACACTTTTATTTACAGAAATTTTATTTCCATTAATATATTCATTTAATAATACGTGGAAAATTCTCGGGTATTACAATCCTAGTACCATGTGACAAGTTTTTGTGTTTTGGTAGGGAGTAAGACCGAACCATAAAAGTCTACCTACGTACTCCTATTGAAGAGGAGATCAGGTTTGTGTAGTTCGAACATGGTGTAAGAGGTTCAAAGCTGCATGTGAAAAGATGTGGAAGTATAAGAGGGTGTAAAAGTGTTTTTGTTTTTTTATTTGCGACCGGGCAATTATAAAATGTTTGCCTACGTATTCCCAGGTATCGGGAGATCAAGTCGATGTAGTTCGCCCCATGTGCAGGACAAGATGCAACCAAAAAGTTTGATCCCATGTTCAGGACAAACTGCAGGGGAGAAATTTTAATCCCATGTATAAGACAAACTGCAGGCTGTGAAAAGTCTTATCCGTAGTGGGACAAAACTGTGGGTATGAAAGGTTCAATCCCTGGTGGGATAACCGAAGTTATGTGATAGGTTTTGAAATGAAGTGGAGTGAAGGATCTGCTGATCCAAAACTAGGCTGCTGGCTTGAAGAGTGTGTTTCCCTGATAGGGTAACTAGGTAAGAAGAAAGGTTGTATGTAGTAAGGGTTAGAAAACCTGAAATGACTGGGGATCTGGTGATCCAAAACTAGGATGTTTACTTGATGGTAACCTCAGACACAGTACCATTTCACGGTGTCTGAATTGATGAGTTGTGGAAATTCATCACCATCCATTTCCTATAATCTGAGAGCACCTCTTGTCAATACCTCTTTGAAAATAAACGGGCCTTCCCAGTTTGGAGCGAATTTTCCCTTTAACTGATCTTGGTTGTCAATGATCTTCTTCAAAACCAAGTCATGTTATTTAAACTATCATAGCCGTACTTTCCTGTTATAAAATCTGGCGATCCTCTGTTGGTATAATTGCCCATGGAAGATATCATCAGCTTCGCTTTTCGTCTATTATAGACAATTGGTGATATCAGTCTTGCAACCATTGGTCTTCATCCAACTGAGTGTCTATCAACACTCTAAGGGATTCCATTTCCACTTTTATGGAGAGCACTGCTTCCATCCCATAGGTTAATGAGTAGGGGGTTGCCCTAGTGGAAGTACGCATTGAAGTTCTGTAGGCTAATAGAGTTAGAGGCAACAAGGCAAGCCATCCTTTGTGATTGGCGGACATCTTTTTCATGATCTTCTTGATGTTCTTATTTGCCTCTTCAATAGCACCATTCATCTTTGGATGGTAGATGATAGAGTAAGATGTTTAATGTGGAATTTACTACACAACTCCTCCATCATTTTGTTGTTGAGGTTCTTAGCATTGTCTGAAACAATTACCTCTGGTTGTCTATATCGACAAATGACATTGTTTCTGCTGAAAACAATGATGAATTCTTTTGTAACCATGGGGAAGGAGGCTACTTTTACCCATTTGGTGAAGTCGATCATGATGATGATAAACCGAATGCCCATTACAGGCTTTGGGATCGATTGGGCCCAATTATGTCCATACCTCACATTGAGAAGGGCCAGGGTGAACTCATATTATGGAGCTCCCTTGGAGGGGCTGTGGATAGCATTCCCATGCATTTGGTATTGATAACATCTCTTGAGGTGATCATCACAGTCAACCTTGATAGAGAGCCAATAATGCCCTGTTTTAAGGATCTTTTTGACAAGTAGAGGGCCGCTCATGTGTGGGCCACATACTCCACTATGGATTTCATCCATAACCCCTTGAGTTTTGTCCTTGTCTAGACATCTGAGTAGACCTAGTCCAGCATCTCGTTTGTAGAGTGCATCTCTGCTCAGGTAGAATTTCTTAGCCAGTCGATGGATGCACTTTTTCTCAGCAGGACTCGCCTCAGCGAGTGTAGATCCATCTCGTAGATACTCCTTGATGTGCTTATACCAAGGGTGTTGGATGTTAGGAAGCTCATTCGATACTTCTCCGATGTAATTCCCATAGGCTGGAGCCTTTTACAGGGGAAATGGGATGTTTGACATGTTTTCCTTATTAGATATATTGATCAAAATGGCCAAAGTTGCTAGCACATCTACAAAGTCATTCCTATTCTATGGAATGTGGAGGAAGTTTATTTCTTCAAACTCTGAAGCCATTTGGATAACCCGATGATGGTAAGGCAGCAAATGTAGTTCTTTGGTGTGATAGATTCCATTGGTTTGTCTAATTACCAATTCGGAATCCCCAAAGATAGTTAACCACCTGATACCCATTGATTTGGCAAGTTTGAGTCCCATGATACATCCTTCATACTCAGTTGTGTTGTTGGTGCTGACAAACTGTACTTTGATGGCGACGTGATAATACTCCCCTGTACCAGATACTAGAACTGCTCCAGCTCCAGAACCTTCCATATTAACAGCTCCATCAAAATATATTTTCCATAAGTGGTGTGTATCGTACTGATGGTGTTGGTGGACTGTCATTATCCCTTCATCGGGGAAGTATGTTTCCAAGGGTTTGAAATCCACTGAAGGTGCGGCGGGCAGTTGATCCGCAATTCCATGACCTCTAATAGAATTTTGTGTCACGTAGATGATGTCAAATTGCTATAGGATCAACTGCCATCTGGACAATCAATAATTCAATATGGGTTTACTGAGCACGTTCTTGAGTTGATCCATGCGGGATATGAGATGGGTTGAGTAACCCTGGAGGTAATGTTGTAACCTCATGGAAGCCCATGCTAAAGCACAATAAGTCTTCTCAATCAGAGTGTACTTATGTTCATTGCTACTAAATCTTTTGCTGAGGTAGTAGATAGCTCGCTCTTGGCCTCTATAATCTTTTTTTCCCAACATGCAGCCCATAGCATTATCATTAATGGACAGGTACATGAATAGGTGAACATCATCCCTGGGAGGTACCCAAACAGGAGCTTTGACTAGCTGCTCTTTGATTGTAAGAAAGGCTTTTTGACACTCATCGTTCCATTTCATGGAGGATTTCTTCCTTAATAACTTGAAAATAGGCTCACAGGTTGCTGTGAGTTGGGAAATGAATCGGCTAATGAAGTTGATCCTTCCCAAAAATCCTCGTATTTCATTCTCTGTCTGAGGAATGAGCATTTTTGTGATGCCTTGGATTTTGGTGGGATCCAACTCAATCCCTTTGTGGCTGACTAGGAATCCTAGCAACTTGCCTCATTTAACGTCAAAGACGCACTTGGCTAGATTCAACTTCAAGTTGTACTTATGCTACCCTGTTGAAGAGCTTTTTGAGATGGTCTAAGTGGTCTTCTTCCCTTCGAGATTTGACAATGATGTCATCGACATAGATCTCTATCTCCTTGTACATTAAGTCGTGGAAAAGAGCTATCATGGCCCACTGATAGGTTGCTCCAGCATTAATGACATCGAATTAAAGCTATCTATAATAAAAGGTTCCCCTAAGGCACGATGAATGTAGTTTTCTCACGATCCTCTTCAGAAACCATGATTTGATGGTACCCCGTAAAACAATCAGCAAGGAGTACATGTCATATTGAGAAGTATTGTCAATGAGAATATGGATAAATGACACGAGAAAGCTATCTTTAAGGCAAGCTTTATTCAGATCCCTTTATTCCACGCAAACTCAGACCTTCCTTCCAGGTTTCGGTATGGGGACTATGTTGGATATCCATTCAGGGTATTTAGACACCATGATGATGCCTGCTCGAAATTGTTTCATAATTTCTTCTTTAACCTTCAAACTCCACTCATGTTTTAATTTCCTGAGCTTCTACCTGACTGGCTTGAATCCCTCTTTAATGGGAAGATGATGAATGGCGATGTCAGTGGATAAGCCCACCATGTCTTTATGAGACCATACAAACACATTCTGGAATTGGGTTAATAGAGTAACTATGTCATTCCTTTGGTTTGGAGTAAGGTCCGTACTAATCAAGATTAGTTTAGAGTTTTCTAAGGTTCTGAGATTGAAAGATGAGGTTTGATCAAGATTTGGTTTGGGTTTATCCTCGACCCATTCTTTGATCTCCTGAGGTATCTCATTGTCCTCTTGTATTTTCATCAAGTCTGAGTCCAACTTTTCATCAAAGTTACAGTCCTTATAGAGAAAAGGCACCTCATCAGCAAGTATAGGCACATCTAAGTTCAGAGTCCTGAAACAAAATATGCTTTCACTTAATATAGACACTGTTCAATTATACAAAGTGTTAGCCTGTAATGACAAAACAACTTCTAATACTGTACAAAAAATAAGCAGTTATAGCTATCTACAGGGCAGAGGGAGTTTCTGTCCTTTTTTACCCTTGTCGACAAATGCAAGCAGTGCTGCTCCAATTGTCAAGGGTGAAGTCATGTTGGACTGCATTGATAAAGGGGATGTTATTGTCCTCCTTTTCCCGAATAATGACCATAATGTCTAGGACAAGTCATCGTCTGGGGTGTCTCTATTTGTATGTTCATCATGAAAAATGATGCGTAGGTGAGACAATCTCCTGGTGATGTCTTGTTTACGTCTCCGTTCCCTTTCTTCCACTTCGGGATCTGGAATAAGGACCTCTTTTCCTTTGACCGGTACCAGTTTAGGAAATAACATAGCCATTACATGGGCAGGCACCTTTATTAGAGACCGTACAGGCTCAGGATCTGTAGGATGAGATAATCACCGTGTAGCTGAGGCTGAAGGAATTTTTTTATACTTATGAGGATTCTTATAACTGGAACAGGCAGAATAGCCTAGTCTGGTTGTCTCGATTTGACTAGGAACTTGAATTAGGCACTTAATGCCCTTATAATCTTTACCCAACCCTTGTACAGGTTGATAGCCCAATGATATCATCTCTTAAGTTGATGTCATTACCTCGGTAGAAATCTTGGGTACGAGAGGTGGAGCCCCAATAGGATATAGTGAGTGTTGCTCACCTCCAGGGCATAAAAACTGACCGGTTCAACTTCTTCATTGAAGCTGATGAGTGGTGTGTCACCTTGTTCAGGACATTCTGGCTCAGCATTAACAGTGACTAGGATATTGTTGATAATGTATTTAAGTTACTGATGAAGGGTGGAAGGGATGGACTCCGGCCATATGAATCCATGGTCTTCCTGAAAGCAGGTTGTATCTTGTATCTATCTTGAGCACATGAAAAGATACGTAGAAAGTATGTGGACCAATCTACACAGGCATTTTAATCGCTCTGACAACATTATGTCAGGATCCATCAAAAGCTTTGACAACCGTATGGCTACTTTTGATCCTCTTGAGATTGATGTTCAGCTTCTCCAAAGTGTCATAAGCACATATATTTAAAGATGAACCTTCATCTATAAAAACTCTTCCCACCATGTATTCGGAGGACAGAATCGCTATGTGCAACGGTTTGTAATAACCAGTCCCTTCGGGAGGTATGTTGTCATCAGTGAAAGATATCACAATGTTGTTAAAAATGTGATCAACCAGATGTTTGAACTTTTTAACATCCACTGATTTCGGCTAATGGGCTTCTTACCAAAACCTTTAGCAAGACCTTCATGTGATCTTCGGAAGAGAAAACCAAGTCCAGTATAGAAATTTATTATGGAGCTTCTTTCAAGCTTAAAACCACCTTGGCTTCATTATGGCCCATAGTATGGAGGAACTCTTCAATTTTCTCCATGGGAACTTTCCCCTTTGATTTGATGGTAGGCTTCATCACCAAGTGTGGAAGATATAGTGGATTCTCCTTCAACACTGTATCAGTTATGTGGGATGTGGATCCTTCAGCCTGTCCATAATTCCATGGTACTTTTTGTAGGCTAATAATAGGTTATTGTGCTCTATACGGTAAGAGAATTAGCTTTGGTGCAACCACTTTTAAAGGATTATCAGCACCTTTGAGTTGAATTGCTTGTATTATGAGTGGTCTGGCAGCTAAATCATCCTCAGCGGATATAACTGCTACGACTTTCTTCCATTTAGTAGGAAATATGTCCCCACTCTCAAAGAGCACAAGTGTCATCATCTGCCAACTGTAGGACACCACTATCAATTAAATTCTGAATAAGGTGGCGGAGTGCCCAACATTCTTCTGTGCTGTGTTCGCGAGAGTTAGAGTGATACTGACATACTCCATTAGAATTGAACCGTCTGGAATGAGTATTAATTGGAGGTAGCAGAGCTGTGATTTTTCCTTCATTAACTAGGATCTGAAATATCTCCTCCATTGGTTGGCCAAGGCATGTAAATTCCCTCTCGTTGGCAAGATCCCTACGAGCCTTGGCACTTGCTCTTTTTGCAATTTTTTCATTCTAGAGCCAATGATGAAGTATTCATAAGAAAAGGAAGGAGACTAGCATACTCCTGGCTGACTAATTGGCATGTGACTTGGTGCTGATGAATCACCAGTTCTGCCAATTACTCAACTTTCTTGCAAAGGGCTTTCATCTTCCGTTCCATTATAAATTGGAACTGCGCATAATCCCATTTGTCAGGACTTTCCTTGCTAGGTTTGGGAGGATTCGCCGCCATAATTGGAACTATGTCCATTGCTCCAATTAGTCATGTTGACCTTTTCTTCTTTATATTGAGGAAGAGGGTTGTCTTGCACGTGAGGCTAGTCGGGTTTAGTCACCACGATCTCACCATTATCAATCAAATAATGGATCTTGTGTTTCAAGGCCCAGCAATCCTGAGTATCATGTCATGGTGCTCCAGCATGATAAGCACACTTCCGATTAGTATTGAAACCATTCACATTCGGGCTGACTGGTTGGGTAATTTTCTTCTGAGTTGTCAGAAGATTGAGAATGTTCTCGAGTGAGTCCCCTAGGGGTGTGAACACTCGATTGCGTCGGACTTCTCCACTTTTTGGCAATGTAGGGTTTGAAGATTGTGCTTGAAATGGGGAGTAGTTTCTCCTTTGGATAGGCATATTCTGATTGCCTTTCTGACCTTGTAGTATAAGGGAAACAACCTCCTCTTTCTTTTTATGGACCCTCATGGGGTTGTTTCCATAACTTCTAGACTGGATGTGCTCAGCAACAGCTTTTAGAGCGGTTAGGTCTTGAATCTTTCCTGACTTCAATCCCATTATCTGTGTTTGATTATTTTAGAAAATGGCTTGCCAATGCCATCTAAGACTCTCTCATAGAAGGGAGCTTTTTGTATGTCTATGAAGGTCATCACCATTTTTACTCATTCATAGATGGAATAACTTGAGCAGCAAGATGCCTCCACCTTTGAGCATACTCTCTAAAAGACTCATTAGATTGTTTCTTGACCTTGGTAATTTAGTATCAGGCCAGGAGCCATCAGAGACTGAAACTATATTGGCTGAGGAAGGCATGAGCCATGAAATTCAGATAAGGCACACTTAGAAGGGGGGGGGTTGAATAAGTGTGGATACAAACTATGATCAATTTAAAAACTTTAAAGCAAATTATTGAATGTAGTCAACTATATTGATGAATGCAGCTTGCTGAATGAATATGGTCTACCGAATTTAATTTTTGTTTAAGAAAATATCTTGGTGTTTTTGTAAGTTAAATAAAATATTTAATGATAACAAAAATTCTGACGATTAGATTTTGTTTATTTAGCAAATCAATAAACTTGAATGAAATTAAGTTAAATCAAGTAATAAAAATAACACCAAGATTTTTACGTGATATTGGCTATTACCCTCTATAATAATAGCCTACTCCACGTCCAATACCAACTGGTATTGGAGACTCACTTTTATTTCTTTAAAAGACTCTTGTTACAATACAGATTCTATAAAATTTAATTACAATAATTCACTTGAGCACTCTTGTTCCTTGTGCACCAATGCACCCCTTAAGTACCTATGCTTCCCTGAACCTGTTTGTAAACAAACCTTAATCCACTTGGAGTAAATTCCTTTAGACAACACTTAGTCTAAAAAATTATTAAGATTACAATAATAGATGTCTAATGATCAAAGCAAATAAATAATTTAACAATGCAAGGCTCAACTAAATGAATGCAATGATCAAATAATAAAAGATAGATATCACCAATATGAAGCTCATGAAAGTTGAATGAGAATATCAATTGATTAACAACTCAAGATTGCACCGATAATAACCTTCCAAGAACTGTGAGTGCAATAAAGTATTGTAAGTGTTATATATTGTTGTATCTTTATCACTGTTCTCAGTTTCTTTTATAGCCAAAAAATATATTACCGTTTCTCATACAACATAGTTTCATTGTAACAATAATAACGTTGACAACAAAAATCCCAAAGATAAGCTACAATTTTATTACTGTTGGAAATATTAAAAAATAGTAGACTATGTCAAAGATAACCCAAAAAGGTAATAAGTTCCGTGTAAAACACATATAGCCTATAATCATAAAAGTCACTAATCATTTCAAAGTTAACCCACTCTAAAATATCTCCCACTAGTATATCACAGAACTTTATTCAAACTAGACTTCTTAACAAAATATTAGTTCCGTAATTCTTTGGAAAATATCAAACGTTTCTTAGACCCATCATTATCTTGTATTCCCAAGAAATATGCAATTAAACTATTAACAGATAATGATCACTCCTTAGTTGGCACAAACAAAATCTCTAGATTACCAACACATGTAAAACTCAATTAATTCGGATAAAGCTTTTTCGCATGCATACTAATTAAATCAGTCATCTCAAATAGCAATAACATATATTAGACATGCATAATTAATTTTTATTTTTAATGCACACATAAAAATGTCCTAGAGCCTTGTATTGAAAAATTGAATATTTGCAATAACCTTACATATTTTTCCTAAGACACAAAGCTTCTTCATTCTTCTTGAATAATCCATCAAACAATTCTTGAAACAATTTACTGAAATTCACATTGAAAAATTCAGTACCAATGAATAAGTTATCATCAAAACATTAGGCTAGAACGTGACATAATCAACATTCTCCCCCTTTTTGATGATGACAATATAAATAAATGACACTCCCCCTAAATTCATTCATATTTCAGGAAAAACTTTGTAAAACCTGCATATGTTAGTATCATACTAAATCAAATGTAATTCATAGATCATAGTTTTAACAAAGTAAAATCAAAACCATCAAGTCTTAATATGCATGCATCAAAACGAATCTACCATCGGTCTTAACACCCAGGCAAACATGCATAGTCTTAAAAATCAAAAATAGAATATAAAATTCTCCCCCTTTGTGATCATGCAAAAAGAAAAGACCTCATTCAATCAATATCCTTGAAATCAGCACGAGTGGTAAAGTAAGGATGATAACGAAGGCGATGAAGATGCTCTTCCAAAGTGTAATCATTTGCAAGTCGAGGTGGTCGAGGTATAAGGTTGCAGGGGGAAGTTCCATATCCAGAAAGCCACCCTTGTATTCAGCCATCCAATTGTTCATCGGCCACTCTGGGATTGGAGAATACATTGTTGGAACATGAAACCGTTGTCCCACATCATTGAACCTGGTCACCATAAAATCTACAAGCTCCCCGAGTTGATAACTAATAAACTTTACCTCTTGACTTAACTGACATGTGTTCCGATTAAATTTTCGTTGGAGTGCTTCAACCTATAGCTAGTGTCTAAATCTCAAAACCCGCCTGAAGATCAATAAATTGATCTTCCACACGATGGTACAATTTGTTAATTTTGGGAGCATCCATCGGTAGTTTCCCTTTCTCAAGAATCACAAGTCGATTTCTTATTTCGACCAAATCAGCTTTCACAGAATTTTGATTTTGCAGAATCTCATTTAAAATATTCATAATGTCAGACCCATGAGAATTTGGAAAAGAAGATGAAGATGAGTCAGGAGTATGATAAATAGGAGGAGGAGAGGTAATAGGAGGATCGGGAAGAAGACGAACAAACTCACGAGCATGAAAAGTAATGTGAGATTTTGTCAGATTGGCAGTGTCAATAAGTTCGTGATTTGTAACAGAAATTTCATCATCAAAAGATATTTTGAAATGTTGGAAGAGTTTTGTTAAAAACTTGCTATAAGGAAGACACTTCTTGGTTTGACGAATGCAACTTTGAATATGCGACAACATCATTTGAGCAAAATTAAAAGATTTTCCCTTAAGAATCATAGCCACAACCACTAAATCTTGATAAGTAAAATCAGCCCCACCACCAAGTCGAGGAAATAAATTATACCAAACCAACTTATGTAACACACATGCAGTAGGACACACACTCACAATTTTTTGGAAGAAGCAGAGATGAAAGAGAATAATCATTCATAATAATATGAAGCTGTTCCAAGGGATGAAAAGGAATGTTAGCAACACCTTTAAGAGTAAAAGAACAAGGTCCAGCAGAAGAAATACCAAGAATGCTACCAAAGTCAATACTAGTGAAAAATAATAACTTACCCTTAATAAATGTTGTAAAACAATCCCCATTGCATTCAAGATTAGTTTGAAATTGTTGGACTAACCTAGGATAAGCAATAGTAGGAGGGAGCAACATAGAAGAAATGATGCAATTAGTGAAGAGTTTTTCCAGAACAGAGTGTTTTAGATAAAATAGATCCAGAGATTTTTCATACACAAATTGCTTTGTAGCAATAGAATTTTTAAAATGAGTTTCGAAACTAGGTCCTCTAAATAAATTTTCTTGCAAATCAAAGGAGGATGAAAATGAATTTACCAGCTTTGAAGGAGACTCTGGCGGTGGAAAAATTTGTTCTTCATCCACTGGCTGCTCTAATTTTCCTCAGTGAGATAGTTCAACTTCTGAGGTTGTTAAGAAAGAAAAAATCGAGTCTGAGTCGTCGGATAAAATTGTGACATCAGACAACATATGCACATAGGATTTCTTATGCACACGCTTTGATTTACATCTTCGTTCCCGTAAGATTCTTCAACGAAGATCCTTCTTCGTTTGATTTCCCAGACGATCGATTGCTAGCCCTGGTTTTCATAGGTGTGATAAATTTGTAAAAGGAACACGAAAGAATTTTAGTAAATGAAGAAGATGTATCTAATTTAAGAAGAAATTTGAAGATATAGAAATCAAGTAAAACTCTGTCACCGAAAAACATGTCTTTTCAATTTCAAAAGTCTATTCAGGTTGTTGTTCTATATCTCAAGGTGTAAACCTTTACATTTCCCGAATGACATCCGCGATATTAATAGATACATGTATCTAGAACATAATTTGAGCAGATAAGGAATGACAACCAAATATATATATTTTATCAGATATCATGCAAAAAATAAATGATACATATATGTATAAAATATAATTTGTATGTCATAAAATTTTAAGCACTGTAAATCACAATTATATCATGCACATTCCAAGTTCTCTCCTTAGCATACAAAATCTTTCCTCACTCAAGGGTTTAGTAAAAATATCAGCTAATTGTATTTGGGTAGGAATAAAAACCAATTTAACTAACCCTTTTGAAAAATTATCCCTTAAAAAATGATGTCTTACCTCTATATGTTTTGTACATGAATGCAAAACAGGATTCTTTGATATGTCAATAGCACTAGAATTATCACAATATATAGGCACATTATTGCAAATTATGTCGAAATCACATAGAGATTGTTTCATCCATAATATTTGAGAGCAACAACTCCCTGCAGCTAAATATTCACCCTTAGTGGTTGATAAAGCAACTGAAGTTTGCTTTTTACTATGCCACGAAACAAGACTTTATCCCAAAAATGTACAAGCACCAGTTGTACTTTTTCTATCAATTTGAAAGCCCTGCATAGTCAGCATCTGAATACCCCATTAGTTCAAAATGATTACTTATTGGATAAAATAACCCTAAATTTATAGTACCACTTAAATATTTAAAAATTCTTTTAACTGCTTGTAAGTGAGATTCTTTGGGTTGTGCTTGAAATCGAGCACAAAACATACACTATACATTATATCAAGTCTAGATACAGTTAAATATTACAAAGAACCAATCATACCTCGATATTTAGTTATCTCTACATCTATACTTTATCATCTAAAGTGAGCTTTATTGATGTACTCATTGGTGTAACCTTTGGGTTGGTTCCTTCAAAACCAAATCTTTTGAGTAACTCTTTTGTGTACTTGGTTTGACGAATATAGATCCCTTCCCTTGTTTGCTTGATTTGAAGTCCCAAAAAGTAATTTAGCTCTCCCATTAAGCTCGTATCAAATTCCTTATGCATACACTTTGAAAACCACTCACAAAGAAAATCATTAGTAGCACCAAATATTATATCATCTACATAAATTTGAACAATAATTATTTCTTGTTTTTCATGTTTAATAAATAAGGTAGAATCTATTTTACCTCTAGTGAAACCACTTCAACCTCTCATATCAAGCCCTTGGAGCTTGTTTGAGACTATAGAGAGCTTTCTTTAGCTTAAAAACAAGATTTGGATATTTTCATGTTCTAATCCAGGAGGCTATTTGACATAGAATTCTTCAATGATGTATCCATTAAGAAATGCACTCTTTACATCCATTTGATAAAGCTTGAATTTCTTATAACAAGCAAATGCTAACAAGAATCGAATAGACTCTAGTCTTGCAACTGGAGCATAAGTTTCTTCGTAGTCAATCCCTTCTTATTGATTGTAACCTTGAGCAACTAGCCTTGCTTTGTTTCGAGTGATTGTTCCATGCTCGTCAATCTTATTTTTAAACACCCATTTTGTTCAAATGACAGAACTATCTTTATGAAGAGGCATTAATTCCCAAACTTGACATCGTTTAAATTGTTGAAGTTCCTCTTGCATTGCCATCAGCCAATTTTCATCAAGTATAGCTTCTTTAACATTCTTTGGCTCAACTTGTGATAGAAATACTGAAAGCGCACATTGATTTTGTAGGTTTCTTCATGTAGTAACTCCTTTGTTTATATCTCCAATGATATTTTCCGGTGGATGATCCTTGAGATATTTTGCTGTCTTTGGCATTTGAACATCGTGTATTACCTCTTCTTGTTGATAAAAATTTTCTTCAAGATCTTATGTTGCTTCTTGTTCATTTTCATGTAAATCATTCAATCCAGTCTATTGAGTTTGTCCATTCGGTCTACTGAAAGGTTCTCTTCGGTTTGCTAAATTTGTGAAAATCTCCAAATTTCCTGCATCCTCTTTTCTTTCTTTTCGAAGATCATTGTTAGTCTCATTGAAAGTTATATGAATTGATTCTTCAACACATAACCTGTAAACATTAAATACACGATATGCCTTGCTGTTATGTGAATAACCAATAAAAATACCTTCATAGGATTTAGCATCAAATTTTCCCAAGTTATCACTAGTATTTAATATATAACATTTAGACCCAAATACTTTGAAATAACTTATATTAAGAATTTTATTATTCAAAAGCTCATAAGGAGTTTTCAAAATAATAGGACTAATGAGAACTCTATTTAACACATAACATGAAGTATTAACAGCTTCAAGCCCAAAATTTATTTGGAAGTTTGCTTTCATGTAAAAGTGTTCTAGCTGTTTCTTAAAGTGTTCTATTCTTTCTTTCCACTACTCCATTTTGTTGAGGAGTTCTAGGAGCTGAAAACTCATGGCTTATACCTTTTTGATCACAAAATGTAATAAAATCTTTTTAAAATTCAGTACCATGATCACTTCTAATTTTTATAAGTTTGAAACTATACTTAATCTCTAAATTTCTTATCAATTTCTCAAACTCTTTAAATGCTTCATCTTTGGTTCTTAAGAATAATACCCATGTATATCTAGAAAAATCATCAACTATGACAAATGCATTAAATTTACCATTAATACTAGCATGCCTTTATGGGCCAAATAAATCAAGATGAAGTAATTGTAAAGAGTAGAGGTTAATACCATATTCTTTGCACTGAATGATGTCCTTACTTGTTTTCCAAGTTGGAAAGGGACACATATTCCCTTCTTTTCATATTTTATCTTTGGCAAACCTTTGACAAGATTCTTTGAGAACAAATTCTTGATTAGATCCATTTGAACATGGCCCATCCTCTTGTGCCACAGATTAGCCTCATCTTGCACAGATGCAAGACATAATTCTTCATCCTGTTCCTCAAAGTTAATAGTATATATATTTCCTTCTCTTTGTGCAACTAGAGAAACACTAGTTAGTACCATGAGAAATAATGCATTTTTCTTTATCAAAACTGACTTGGTGACCATTGTCCATTAATTGACTTATGCTAATAAGATTAAATTCAAGACCTTTAACAAGATGAAAATTATCGATGTTAACCTTACCATTTCTGATTTTACCTTTTCCAATAATCTCACAAGTTCGATTATCTCCGAATGTGACCGTTCCATTTTTCTTCTTGATTTTTAGTTCCACGAACTTTGATTTGTCACCGGTCATGTGACGAAAGCATCCACTAGCAAGAATCCATTTTTGAGATGGAACCTTTGCCTTGAAACATACCTGTTAAGAAAAATTGATTTATGATTTTGGTACCCACATCTTTTTGGGTCCTTTAGGGTTAGTTACAAGTAAATCAACCTTTTTAACCAATACATTTTTAAACTTATTCTTCTTAAAATAATTTATGTCCAAGTGACCTTTAATACCACAGTTTTCCTACTGTTGTGAAAGGAGAACAATAATTCAATTTGAAACGTGACTTGGATCTAAGCACAGTTAACATTACCGGTATCCAGTCCTAAAGTGGCTATTTTAGGGACTGATGTGCATTCAGAGGCAATCGGAGGACATCGGGCATGCACGTATGCAACGTGTAATGTTTTCGACGATAAAGGTATTCAAGGTTATACCTCAAGAGTTGGAATATGAAATGATGTCAAGGTATCCTCACCTCTTCGGCATACCAGGTACGTACGTAAATTTCGAGGGCAAAATTTCATAAGGAGGTGAGATTGTGAGACCCCAAAGTTTATGAATAAAGATTTAAATTTCTCGAAATATTTTTTTGAATATTATGGTGTGGATTTGATATAATGTTATAGCTGTGGGTAATATTTATAAATTTATGCAAAGTACGTAAGTTGTTATATAATATTCGATTGGTCGGGGAATATTCAGTTTTAACAGGGAATATTCGTACGACGGCACAATCATTGGTGGACCCCACAACAGGAATTATTGTCGGATTGAGAAAACGATAAAAATATTTTATAAAAATAACGATAGAAGTTTTACCGTTAACTGTTGAAACACTCGATGTTAAAAGTACAGGAATACGCGTGGTTACATAGTACCACACGGTATTGATTATTGATGCTTGCGTGAGAAGTCACTCAGTTTTGTTCAATTATTGCTTCAGTAATTGTTGTATAGTATCTCACGTTATTTGATTCAATTATTGTCGATATTTTATATATTATTAAATCAATAATTGAGATAACGAAGTTATTAATATTATTATTTGTAATATTAACGATGTCTAGAAGTTCTGCCAAGGAGAGGTTTAGGTCACCTAATTGCGCGCCAATAGGAAGAAATCCTTATTGGAAAGCCCCCTCTTTCCTGGGAACTGACCTGGTCGATTAATAGTGTGAATTATGATAATGACGATGAAGTTTTGTTTTATTAGTATTATTAATGGAATAAAACAGAAAAGCATATTATATAAAACAGAATACTTTTATAAAGTTATTCGTTTTATTAGGCTAATAGTAAAATCTTTTTATATAAAATAGAATACTTTTATAAAGTTATCTGTTTTATTAGACAATAATTAGAATATATTATATTTTATTATGCATAGTATTTGCATTGTGCCTGCATAGTGTTTGCATAGTAAAATCTTTTTAAATAAAATAGAATACTTTTATAAAGTTATTCATTTTATTATATTATAAATAGAATATATTATATTTTAAAGTAAATCAATTTGGACCGTTTATGGATTGGTTACTATTCAGTCCATTCTTCTATAAATAGAAGCTCATTCCTTCATTATTTCTTACGAATTCACTGAATCTATAGAGAGAGAAACTGTAGAGAGAATTTTTCTTCTATAATCTTGAATGTCTTTCTTTAGCGTTTAAGAAAGCTTTGAGCGTAGTGCAAGTTTCTTCAAGTATATCCCGGCCCTACCGTCGGATTACTCTTCTTTATAAGGTAAGGGGTATTTTTTTTTTGTATTCGTAAAGAGAACTTCTGTTATTCCATTCTGTATTATTCTGCTGGAATAACCTTTTTACACGAGCTACCCTATACTTGGTGAAATTCTTCTGTTATTCTATTATTTATTATTCTGCTGGAATAACCTGTTTATGCTAAGTACCGCATACATGGTGAAATTCTGTTGTTATTCCATTCTTTATTATTCTATTGGAATATTCTGTCTGTACGTTTTATGCCGGACCTGGTTCCATCTTTATTATTCTGTTGGAATATCATGTCTATGCGTTTTACGCCGGACCTGGTTCCGTTATTTATTATTCGGTTGGAATAACCTGTCTATGCGAAGTACCGCATATATGGTGATTTCTGTTGTTATTTTATTCTTTATTATTCTGTTGGAATATCCTGTTGGTGCGTATTATGCCTCACCTGATTCTGTTATTTATTATTCTTTTGGAATAACCTGTCTATGCGAAGTACCGCGTGCCTGGTGAATTCTTTTGTTATTCCATTCTTTATTATACTCAGTTGGTTAAAGTTATGACTTCTATATTCCATGAAATTAGTGCAATATCCTTGATATTTTCACTCCATCCAGTATCTTTTCATGGAAATATTCTTCTGAGCATTCTTGAATTTTATTCTACAAAGAAGTATCATGTTGACAATTTGAAATTTATTAATTCCTGGATAAACTAATTCTTGAACTTATTTTATTGAATTCTTATGTCATTGTCATCATCCTCATGTTTATATTATGTTGAAAGTCATCTGGGGCCTGTAGTGCATAGATGGACTTGGTATAATTATGACCAGGGATGATTCGGTATAATCATGACCGTAATGTTACAAATGATGTGGTAAAAGTCATCATTGTCCCGTAGTGCATTGATGGACAGTTATTGGCATGATCATGACCATTGATGAATACACGAATATCCTTGGCCCGTAGTGCATGGATAATTTGTGGTTGTGATACTAATGAATATCCTTGGCCGTAGAGCTGGGATGATTTGGTTTATTTATTAAGCCGAGTCCCAGCTATAAAAGTGATGAAAAACCTTTTAAATCATAAAAGATAGTAGATTTTATTCTCTACTTGATTCTTTTAATGGATTATATGTTCCGCTCCAGTTAAACTTGATGTATATTGTATTTTATCAGTTTAACATTGTTGAAGACTAATGATAATTTATTCTGCATTATCTTAGTCATAATATTTCTTACTGGGCTAGTTGAGCTCACCCTTTTTTCACTGTTCTCTTCAAGTGAACGGGGTGACGGTCCAAATGATAGTATTAGTAGTCCTCACTATTCTGTTAAATAGTGTGACAATAAATGTAATGAGGACTTATTTTGAGAGTAGATGTTGTCTAGAAGATAATATTTGTATTAAAACTCACAGCTCTCTTGTTGTATATTAAAGATTGTATTTGTATTCTATACCATGTATTTTACGACTCAGAATAGGTGGTGTAAACCTATTTTGGGGGCGTCAGAGTTGGTATCAAAGCTTAGTGATATGATCCCTGACTGAGATGTGAGACAAGAACTAGAAGGGGAGAGACGGGAATTCCTTCGCTAGTATGACCTACCTAAGTTTATTTGGTATTTAATTGGTCGGTCAGAGTATAGGTATAATATGTGATATGTTAATTAACCCTGGTTTTGTGGCAGTATTTGAAAATGACATCCGAGAATGTTGAGAATATCAATGGAGCACAAGAGACCGTTGAGTCTCCACAGATCAATAATCAGGATAATGTGCATCAGGAAGGCGACAATCCTCATGCAAACAACAACACTGACCAAATGATGAACGATGGAATGTTTAGAGGCTTTCTGTAATTCATGCGGCATCAGGCAAGAGAGACTCCTGACCGAAATACAGGTGGAAACACTGGAACTCTTGGACAGTCACCGCTAAGCAGCTCAATGAACTGGGACCACCGAAGTTTTTTGGAGAGCCAAAACCACTTAAGGCGGAGACGTGGATAAAATAGATCTGCAAGTTATTTGATGTCTTGGGATGCTCCGAGGAGCAAAAGGTTCCCTTTGCCACTTTCATGTTACGAGCAGAGGCAGATTACTGGTGGGAATCTGTAAAGCTTACTCAACCTGCTGCATTAAAGATGACTTCGGAGAAGCTCTAAGAATTGTTCAACGACAAGTACTTTCCTGAAAGTATTCGTCATATGAAAGAGGTAGAGTTCATCAAGCTGGAGAAAAATAACATGACCGTATCGCAGTACGAAGCCAAATTTGCCGAGTTGTCTTGGTTGACATCCCATTTGATTGATAATGAGGAGAGAATGACGCGAATGTTTCTAAGAGGTTTAAACCCGAGATACGTCAATATCTTATCTCTCATAAATTGTGTTTGTATTCAGACGTTGTTAATAGGGCTCAGTTATTAGAGCGCGATAATGAGTCAACCAAACCAAAAGAGAGCAGCCGACAAAATGATAATACCAACGATAACAGTCATCGAAGCGGTGACAATAAGAGTGGAGGGAATCAACATGCCAGAATTGGTAACCACTTCGGTGTTAATCATGGCCAAAACAATAAGAGTGGACATTTCAAGAGGATGAAATTCAACAATGATGGAAAGACGTCAGCACTAGCACCCACTGTTAAGGAAGGAGAACGACCACCTATCATATTCTTCAAATGCGGAGGGGAGAGACACATCAATTCAAACTGTGCGTTGCCATCCAAATCATATTATAATTGTGGAAGAGAATGTCACCTAGCCCAATTTTGTCTTTCACCGAAGACAAGTTCAGCTAGGATGGAGGCACCAAAAGCGGATACGAACAAAACAAAGTTGGTGGTTTCAGGAAGAGAATTTTTCGTGGCTTCTCAAAAAGTGAGTAACCCGAACGAACGTTAGCGCGGGTTAGCTAATTATAAATTCTTGCGAAGTCTATACCTTATTAGATACCGATTCTACCCATTCTTTTATCTCTCTTGCTTGCGCTCAACGTTTAAATTTAACTAAGGAGAAGTTAGACTTTGACTTATTACTTGAAACTTCGTTAGCAGAAACCTTCGTTACCTCCACTGTTTATTAATCTTGTTTGATTCAAATCGACACTTTCACGTTACCTGTCGATCTTATTTCTTTGAAAATACTTGCCTTTGATGTGATTTTAGAAATCGATTGGTTAACTACTCATCATGCTTTTCGTAAGGTTGTTAGCTTTCATATTCCTAGCCAACCTGTTATGCGAATTCAAGCAACCAAACCACTAAAGTTAATCACTGTTATATCAAGCCGTAAGTAAAGAGCCCTGATCCTTTTGTTGTTAACTTCCTTGTGTGGTATGCACCGAAGCCAGACTTTCTGTATGCGACATCGTGAATAACGGTGGCAAATTGATAGATATCAATGTGACGTGCTATCCAAGTCTTGGGATGAGAGTCACAGTTTTGAATGATATTACTATTGTTAATAAATTTCCTAACGTATTCTTGAAGACTTCCTGGCCTACCCCCAGAGCGTGAAAGCGAATTTTGTATTGACCCCAGTACAAAACTCATTTCTAAAGCCCTTAAATATTTCTTCAACCAAAATGAACGTAACATGTGCCAAAGACGTTGGCTCGAGCCATTGAAGATTATGACTGTACCATTCAATACCATCGTGGAAAAGCGAACGTGGTAGCTAATGCATTGAGTAGAAGATCGTATGCGTTTACTAGTGCGATGTTATTAACATAAAAACCCATTTCGCATAACTTACAAATGATGAAGATAGAGTTAAAGACTCTAGGGACCCACGTGAAGATAACAAATATACGAGTAGAATCGACTTTGATCGATAAAGTTAAAGTCGCTCAAGCTACGCACCCGAATCTGATGAATATGAAGAAGAAGGTTCAAGAATGCGTTATCTTAACCCTGGATTAAATTGGCCCATTTGAAATCCTCGATCGAGTAGGAACTGTGACCTATAGACTCATTTTACAGCCAAGTATATCGCGTATTCATAACGTTTTTCACATATCATTGTTAGTAAAAACTTAGTCTTGGGGGACTTTGGAGCTAAATTTCAGAATAATTAATGAATCTAAAAAATTATGAATTCATGGGGGTTTTATAGAGAATGTTACAAGCTTTCCATAGCCTTGAAAAATGGACTAATTCGATAACGGATGAAGAAGTTATGAAGATTTGAAGTATGTGCGTCAAAAGTTACAAAATCTGGAAAATTAGAGCTAAGTGTCCAGGGTCGAGAACCAAGGCGCTAGGATTGGTTCTTAGATTCTGCTCTTGGGTGCCTACGCTGCTTGCCCAAGGCCAAATCTGGACTCCTGGGCGCTGATCAAGTGTTAAGCCAAAATCTGTCAGGACGTCCTTTAGTAAATTGGGCATAACGTTTTCATATAAATTCCGATTGAGGTGATTCAGGATGATTTGGAAAGATAACGAGTAGACCTACAACATTCATTCTTTATGTTTTGAGATTTGAGGTCGGTATCAAGTCATAAAATGGCTTTTTAGGGACTAATGTGCATTCAGAGGCAATCAGAGGACATCGGGCATGCACGTATGCAACATGTAATGTTTTCGACGATAAAGGTATTCAAGGTTATACCTCAAGAGTTGGAATATAAAATGAAGTCAAGGTATCCTCACCTCTTTGGTATACCAAGTACGTACGTAAATTTCGAGGGCGAAATTTTATGAGGGGAGATTGTGAGACCCCAAAGTTTATGAATAAAAATTTAAAATTCTTGAAATATTTTTTTGAATATTATGGTTTGGATTTGATATAATGTTATAGTTGTGGGTAATATTTATAAATTTTGCAAAGTACGCAAGTTGTTATATAATACTCGATTGGTCGGGGAATATTCGTTTTAATAGCGAATATTCGTACGACGACACAATCATTGGTGGACCCCACAACAGAATTATTGTCGGATTGAGAAAATGACAAAAATATTTTATGAAAATAATGGCAGAAGTTTTACCGTTAACTGTTGAAACACCCGGTGTTAAAAGTACAGGAATACGCGTGGTTGCATAGTAGTACACGATATTGATTATTGATGCTTACGTGAGAAGTCACTCGGTTTTTTTCAATTATTGCTTCAGTAATTTTTGTATAGTATCTCACGTTATTTGATTCAATTATTGTCGATATTTTATATATTATTCAATCAATAATTGAGATAATGAAGTTATTAATATTTTTATTTGCAATATTAACAATGTCTAAAAGTTCTGCCAAGGAGAAGTTTGGTCACCTAATTGCGCGCCAATAGGGAGAAATCCTTATTGGAAAGCCCCCTCTTTCCTGGGAATGACCTGGTCGATTAATAGTGTGAATTATGATAATGATGATAAAGTTTTGTTTTATTAGTATTATTAATGAAATAAAACAGAAAAACTTTTTATATAAAACAGAATACTTTTATAAAGTTATTCGTTTTATTAGGCTATTAGTAAAATCTTTTTATATAAAACAGAATATTTTTATAAAGTTATCTGTTTTATTAGACAATAATTAGAATATATTATATTTTATTATGCATAGTGGTTGCATAGTGTTTGCATAGTAAAATCTTTTTAAATAAAACAGAATATTTTTATAAAGTTATTCATTTTATTATATTATAAATAGAATATATTATATTTTAAAGTAAATTAATCTGGACCGTTCATGGATTTGTTTCTATTCAGTCCATTCTTCTATAAATAGAAGCTCATTTCTTCATTATTTCTTACAAATTCACTGAAACTCTAGAGAGAGAAACTGTAGAGAGAATTCTTCTTCTATAATCTTGAGCGTCTTTCTTTAGTGTTTAAGAAAGCTTTGAGCGTAGTGCAAGTTTCTTCAAGTATATCTCCGCCCTACCGTCGGAGTACTCTTCTTTATAAGGTAAGGGGTATTTTTTTTATATTCATGAAGAGAACTTCTGTTATTCCATTTTTATTATTCTGTTGGAATAACCTGTTTTAGGCGGGCTACCCTATACTTGGCGAAATTCCTCTGTAATTCCATTATTTATTATTCTACAGGAATAACCTGTTTATGCGAAGTACCGCATACATCGTGAAATTCTGTTGTTATTCCATTCTTTATTATTCTATTGGAATATCCTGTTTGTGTATTTTACGCTGGACCTGGTTCCGTCTTTATTATTCTATTAGAATATCCTATCTGTGCATTTTACGCTGGACCTGGTTCCGTCTTTATTATTTTGTTGGAATATCCTGTCTGTGCATTTTACGTTGGACCTGGTTCCGTTATTTATTATTTTGTTGGAATAACTTGTATATGCGAAGTACCACAAGCATGGTGATTTATGTTGTTATTCCATTCTTTATTATTCTGTTGGAATATCATGTCGGTGCGTATTATGCCTGACCTGGTTCCGTTATTTATTATTCTATTGGAATAACCTGTCTATTCGAAGTACCGAATGCCTGGTGATTTCATTTGTTATTCCATTCTTTATTATACTCAGTTGGTTAAAGTTTTGACTTCTATATTCCATGAAATTAGTGGAATATCCTTGATATTTGCGTTTCATCCAGTATCTTTTCATGGAAATATTCTTCTGAGTGTTCTTGAATTTTACTCTACAAAGAAGTATCATGTTGACAATTTGGACGTTCTTAGTTCTTGGATAAATTAATTCTTGAACTTGTTTTATTGAATTCTTATATCATTGTCATCATCCTCATGTTTATATTATGTTGAAAGTCATATGTGGCCTGTAGTGCATAAATGGACTTGGTATGATTATGCCCAGGGATTATTCGATATAATCATGATCGTAATGTTACAAATGATGTGGTAAAAGTCTTCATTGGCCCGTAGTGCATTGATGGACAGTTGTTGGCATGATCATGACCATTGATGAATACACGAATATCCTTGGCCCGTAGTATATGGATAAATTCATGGTTGTGATACTAATGAATATCCTTGGCCGTAGAGCAGGGATGATGTGGTTTATTTATTAAGCTGAGTCCCAGCGATAAAAGTGATGAAAAACCTTTTAAATCAAAAAAGATAGTAGATTTATTCTCTACATGACTCTTTTAATGGATTGTATGTTCTGCTCTAGTTAAACTTGATGTCTACTGTATTTTATCAGTTTAACATTGTTGAAGACTAATGATAATTTATTCTTCATTATCTTAGTCATAATATTTCTTACTGGGCTAGTTGAGCTCACCCTTTCTTTCATTATTCTCTTCAGGAAATGAGAACGTAGCTGGGACTAGTCGGCGAACGGAGTGACATTCCAGATGATAGTATAGCTGTCCTCGCTATTCTGTTAAATAGTGTGACAATAAATGTAATGAGGACTTATTCTGAGAGTGGATATTGTCTAGAAGACAATATTTGTATTAAAACTCACAGCTCTCTTGTTGTATATTAAAGATTGTATTTGTATTCTGTACCATGTATTTGGCGACTCAGAATAGGTGATGTATACCTATTTTGGGGGTGTCACAACGTGTCTCACCGTTACGGAAATGATGGCATGTGCGAGGCACTTTAATATCACAAATATATACAGTGCGAAGAACTAAGTGCAGTAGGTAAATGCATTCGTACACATCTATGTAAATGTAAATGCAACATCCACACACAAGCATATAATAGTTTGAAAAGTTTATAGTAGCGACTTAAGTCCTCTTACTGGATGTCCCCAGCAAGGTCGCCACCTGTCGACGTCAGGATTTTTATGTCCCTTTATGTTCTTTTCTTTTGGTGTTCTCATGTTAGGTGAGATTTGTTTGAAAAAATAAGTTGTGAAAAGGTCCGATATGTATATGTCGACGATTGGACTGTAAGAGTCGCCAGTAGGTATTTTTAAATGGTTGCACCAACTCAACCGAGAAAAGGTTTGCACATTGACCTACTGATGTGACACTGTTTAACAGGTCTGTGAAACCAAAATTCGTTAGGGTCCGGGGACTTGATTATGCGGAAGAAAGGTGTTAGGCACCCCCCGACATCCGTGTCACCACGGTGACTGCCACTTTTCAATTAAACTGTTATATGAATATATGTGTGTGTGTGTGAATCAATGTGCAATTATCTGGAAGTAGAGCTATGCCTCGTTCGCACCTATATACAAAGGGTTTGAATTAGTGTAAAAATTCAGTTTTAACAATATATAGCAATGATTTTTTGTAAACAAGATTTTTCAAACCCTTATGCTCAATAGTAATTGAGGCCTTTGATAGATCCATTTTATTATATGTTCGGCTTGATTGCTTTATTTTCGAGATGCGAAGCATCTTCGAGAAAATAAGGTATAAAGCAGTGCCGAACTCCTTGTGGGCATGAGAGCCATCTAAGAAAATTCAAACACCGTGAATAATGTACAAGCTGATTACAGCCAAAAATGTCCATCATGAGAACCGAATCTAGATTCAGGAATCTGAATCTGTGATCACATGATTCCTAGGCTCACATGATGTAGCAATTTGTATGAAAGGTGTAAGCAGTTACATTTATAAAAGCTGTAAATATATATATATATATATATATATATATATATATATATATATATATATATATATATATATATAGAAACGATTAACCGCCACGAAGTAAACTCCAGGCGGGATGAAACGTAAATAAAGCTTTAAATGGCCACGAAGTAAACTCCAGGCCTGACAAAAATGTAAATATATATATGTATAAAAGCTGTAAACGCACTAGATATATATCGATCCAGGCTTAGATATATATAAGTTGTAAATGCACTATATATATATATATATATAAACGATCAACCACCACGAAGTAAACTCTAGGCGGGATGAAACGTCAATAAAGCTTTAAATGGCCACGAAGTAAACTCCAGACCTGACAAAAATGTAAATATATATATGTATAAAAGTTGTAAATGCACTAGATATATATCGATCCATGCTCAGATATATATATAAGTTGTAAACGCACTATATATATATATAAGCATTAAACGCTCCGAATATAAATCCAGGCTCATCGAACAGAGTTCGACAATAGTTTATATAGAAGTATATATATATATATAAGTATATATATATATAAGCAATAAACTCTCCAGACATGAGTTCAGGCTCAATCGAGGCATAACTTGATAATGTTAGTACAAATATATATATATATATATATATATATATATATATATATATATATAAAAGATATAAAAGCCATGGACCGAAGTCCGGGCATACGCACACAACACGACTCTCAACGTGAATAACTGTGTGTGCACAGTAGTGGAAAAAGGCTTTAAAAGATGTAGAAGGCTTAGAGTGGACTGCCAAAAAAAGACTTCTATAGCTTTAAATGGATGAACACTCAGTTCCCACCGATAAAAATATAGCCAAATATAAGCTCATAATTGTTTAAAATGAGAAAGCACTCAGTTTATAGTGTGTACAGAGCAAATTGGACAAGGCTTCTTCGCCTTTTTCTCTTACAAAATGGCCACCCCAAGCCCTCTATTTATAGAGGGGGGAGTTACAGGTTGTAGCTGTCCAGGGTGCCCCGGACTCTGTGGGTCCCACCGTCTTGAAGTACATGCACGCATGCAATGTGATGTCTGCTCAAACTTTTAGAACTTCAATTCGGGCATCCGATCAAGGTGTATAAGACCTTTTTGGATTGCTATTGTCGAGAGCTACACAATGACATGAGATTAGAGGTTGTTCGAAGTCAGGAAGATAGGACCATGCCCTTGGTCTTCAAGTCTTCAAATTCTATCCGGTGTACTATCATGTATAGTAGTCACTCGGAATTGGAGCTATTGGTTCTTTTAGGATACTGATGTGTAGAATGTATGTTGAAATGTGTTGAGACGGCGAGAATGTAGGATCGAGGTAGGTAAAATGATGATTTTCTAGTTTGGGCTAATATAGCAGTCGTTGCTCAGGGTTATCTCTGAGATTGAGCTGCTGCAAGTGTTGAATGTCATCAGGGTTATCTCTAAGGTGTTCCTGACCTCCTGGGGTTGTCTCCAGGACTGGAACTGAGTGCCTCGGGGTTATCTCCGAGGTTGAAGCTGACTACAAAGGTTGAAAGGAGCTTTTTCGGGGTTATCTCCGGAACTGCACCTGCACTCCTCGGTGTTGTCTTGGAGGTTAGAACTAAAACTCCTGGTGTTGTTTCCGAGATAAAACTGATTATCTCGGGGTTATCTCCGAGGTGAAAGAGCTTTCTCCAGTGTTATTTCCAGAACTTGAACTTCATCCATCGGGGTTATCTGCGAGGTTGAAACTGGAACACCCGGGGTTATCTCCGGGATGGGACTGATTATCTCAGGGTTATCTCCAAGATGGTAAGAACTGAGTATCCCAGGGTTATCTTCGGGATTGAGCTTAGTTGTCCTCTAGGGTTATCTTTAAAAGATAATTCTACCCTCCTGCAATGTTAGTAACAAGAGAGCAAAAAATTTCGAGTGTCTACACATTGATTGTGAAATCAACCAACAAGTTTTTGACGCCGTTGTCGGGGAATTATTTTAATAATTTTGTGAAAATAATTTTAATTGAAGTATTTTTAATTTAAACGTTTCTTATTTTTATTTTAATTTTTATTTTATTTTATTCTCTTTCTATTTTTTTTCTTTCTTTTTAGGTACCATGGCGGAAATTAAATATCAATGGCCGTATACGAGAATGACTCAGCTAAGGGGAGCGAAGATTAATGGACTTGTGAAACTTTCGCATTATCAGCACAGATTCAGACACTTTCGAGGAGGCCAAACGCTTTTGCAGCACAACGTCGTCAACGTGTGGTGATTATATGTGATTATTGTGATGGAAATCTTCTGAGTCATCAATGCGCCATCAGTTTCGAGCCGGTACTACATGGTGGTGAATACCTCAACAATTATGTTTATCCCAACAACTATCATCAGGATTGGGGGTATCACCCATATTTTTAATGGAGCCATACTCATCAAGATCAATTTTATACTCCAAGTCCAATATACCCACCAGAGTTCTCGTCCACCTCCACTAAAACAAGAAGAACATTCAAATTTGGAGGAAATTTTTGCCAAGTTCATAGCATCAAGTGAGGATAGGAGGATTAATCAAGAGATATCGATTCAAAATTTTGCGAACCAGATGAAACAACTACTTAATGCCTTGAACATTTGTCCTCAATAAACTTGGCCGTATGACATAGATCCCGAGACTGATGGAGAGCCCAAACCAAATCTGCAATCGGATGTGCCAAATGATATAGGATGTTGAAAGAGAGCAGACACTTGTGGACCAAGAAAAGGAGATTGGTGAAGATTTAACTTTGAGTACCAATTAAGATGAGCCGATTTTGATAGTGTCACATGTACCTTCTCCACCAAAGTTCAAGGATCTAGGAAGTTTTGTAAGATCGTGTCTAGTTGGTAGTTATGTCATAGGCAAAGCTATATGTAATATGAGAGCTAGCATAACTTTAGAGCCATAGTGGTATGAGAAAGGGGAGATAAAAGAAGAACTTGTTGTGTTTGACAAGCAACCATGCCACAGTCTGATCACAGACATAATGGGGAAAGTACCTAGTTAATGGGGATCATATCTAAAAAGAGAATGATATGTGACTTAGATTCAATGGCCATTACTAATGGAAACCTCTCAAAAGAGACATTGTTATTGATGGAATGGAGGAGTTCCTCAATTTTCGTAGGAGAATTGGATAGAGAATTGAA